>JANTBZ010069606.1:0-21460 GCA_024741255.1 Exechia fusca | reverse complement strand
GCTTAAGCGACAGTATTCGCACTCTGTGGTGTCGGTTGGGTGATTCAACAATTGCTTCCCTATTAGATGTACAATCTTACGTCCGCCGTTTTTCGTCCATTGTGTAGAAACGGCTACATATTCCATATTCGAAATTCTGGCCATGCTAGCTTCTATTTTTGACCATCTTTCTGGCAGCATCCTGATTCCGTGGCCCTAAAACAGGATATCTTTTATAGCAATCCATGAAGTAGTCAAAATGTTTACTTCTTCATAAGAACGAAAGTGCTCGTTAGCGAGGCCTTGGGCCATCGATCGGAACAAGTGTTAATCGGATGGAGTTAAGCCCGAAGAGTACAGCGGGTTCCCAGGTATTTGGTTTCCATTTTTGCGACCAGGTGTCGAGCATTGTCAAAAAGAAAACTAACTTTAACATGTCTTTTATTAATCTTTTTTAAGTTGGCCGCATTCCTTCAATGATCGACGCAAACGCACGGATTAAGTTCAGTGGATTTCACTGGGCCTCAATAATACACCGTACACACATGGTCCCACTAAAAGACCAAAAGGCCTGAGAAATTTTAAACAGTTGAATTCACTCGCAACACGATCTTTATCATCAAGTGCAGCCTTGTCGTAAATGTTTGGGCGCATCGATAAGTCTCATCCTTACTAGTCTTTGATCTAAAAAAGAAAAACATGACTTCCCGAAAATAACGCAGAACTTGACTCGAACGAATTGTTGAATCGAGGATTAGTTCGTGATAGAAACTGATAAGGACCTATGTTTTGATGCCATTATTCGAATGGCATATACAAAAACTGCGTTCACAAAGTTGTACACCTAATATATTGAATTACCCGATAACATTACACTCTGTAGCAGAAACGTTAACGACTTGTGTGTGTGTGTCGGCAGAATTTCATCATCACTTCGCGCACCATTATTGGGTTGCGCAAACCCAATGGTGACACGACCGTTCGATAAAGTTCGAACACACCGCAGCAGCAGCCCTACATGAAATAGACACGTACACGACGCGCAGTTTCTTTACAACGTGTATTGTTCAAGTAACGAAACTCTCAAGGTCACGCGCTGCAAACAGTGCAATCCAATTTAACGCGCGGAATCTCGGAAGAACTCGGTCGAACTTTCGGTATCTTCCGAACATCTTTTGTCTGGAGCTGGTGCACGCTACGCTGCGCCAAAACCCCTTTTCACGAAGGACGGACGGAAACTTTTCCGCACGCAACAATTTATCATCGCCATGTGCGCACGCTGCTTGCCAAGTCGTGCGTGCTCTTGTGATAACATAGTTAGCGCGTCGTTTCGGTGCCTCCGCCGTGTATCGGCCCGAGCACCGAACACACAATACCCGCACACACACACACACACACACAGACACACACAGACGTAGACTCTGCTGCTTTCAAAACCCATTAGCACCGTCGGACGCTCTCGCCAAACACACTCGCCAAAATTATGAATTCCAATCCGACTCGTGCGCCGCCCATATTCAATGTGACATCACCCGCAACACTCACACACAAGCCAGAGAACGCATCGTAGACGTACACAATTTATCATCACCCGTGAAGTTGCCTCGAATGCCTCGCTCGTCGCAAAGCAACGACGAGTTTGTCTACAGCACAGTCTGCCTGCATTCAGTATCACAACAGCATCATCATCATCTGAGCGCTAACTCGCTATGCGAACAAGCGACACACACAATAACGAATGCGGTTTATTATAATATTGTCGAGTGCATCGCTCGCGTCCCGCGTATTCGCGCAAATATGACGGTGAGAAAATACTTCGCGACAATGTCGACAACTTTGCGCGTGTCTCAAGTAAACAAATTTTCAACCGCACACGTCGCGCTTGCTTACACTCTCTGCTAATGCGACGCGCGATAGCCGCGAAAACCGAGCCACGGTCACGAAATTGGTTCTCGCTAGTTGCTCATCACGCTTGGCCGCACACACACACACTAGCACACGACGCACGCCCGACGCAAAGCGCGTGCCATTCGCGCTGCTCACCGCATCGCGACCGGGGCGGTCGTTCAGCCGTGTACGCGCGGTGTAATTATACAATGATGATGAGCCGTAAATAACTTGAGTGATGGGCACAATACAAGTGAGCGAACAGAAAGAAAAAAAACGGCGCTCGTGCTCTCGAACAGAGCGCCCGAGTGGCGACCGCACGCGCGTTGCTCGCGACGTTTGTGTGAGAGAAAATATGTGCCGAGCACACATGTGTGCGAAAATAGATTTGGGGGTCAAATTTATTATTCGGAAGAATTAAACTTCGGTATGTGTATGCCCCGTTGGCGACAACAGGCGCGCGCGAGCGCGAAAACGCCGGCCGACGACAGAACGATGCACGTCGGTCGGTCGGACTCTGGATATGCGAGATGCGAGTAATGGGCATGCCACGGACACAGAAGACGATGCAAACGCGTGTTTGTTTGCGATTGGAATGAACTTGGCATAATTGAACCAAGGCAAGACGGAGACGCCGAACAAGTGTCTGTGCGTTGCGCTGAATCTCTGGCAATGCATCGCAGCTGCAAGCAAAAAATACGAGTAAACTGCACAACAATGATGTGTGTTGTAATCGTCCCACACACACACACACACACAAATCAGACATCCGGTGTAAAGTGGTTTCTGGTGGCTTCTCGCAAATGACGACCGAATTAGAATCCACACACACGTGTCGTTGTTCGCAGTGCCGTTGGCGGTCGTGACGACCACCATTGTCACGAGCCACAAGACCACACATTCCGCGATGCGATAACTCGCAGATCGTCGGTTGTAAACGGCACGAGATGTCGAAACGCCAGATCAATTGAACAATCGCGCAATGGAGTGCTGCATGCGAAATGACCACATTCTGACAGTCACTATACTATGCAAATCGGTAATCACAAAATGTAACCGTTTATCCATCGTAATCCGACGATGACGGCAACCGAAAGTTATGCTTGTTTGATTGTTCGAGATGAGAAGGACAATATGCACAAACGAATATGATGCGCTTTCATCGACTGATGCTCAATTCAACAATTCGCCTCATGAACACTGGGCGCACGTGTTCACCCGAGCGCCAAAGGGAGGCAGCGTAAATTGCGTGTAGTATCGCAGGAATACACGAACACTACATTTACACAGCGATACGGGTGAATTAAAATCCCCTCGCTCGAACATACACTTAATTGTGCATGCGCATACGCGATGCGCGCTAACTCGCTGCCAATGTGATGTCGCCGCCGGCTGGCGGGCGGCTTCCACAACCACCACCTACATGGTCGCTCTTGTTTGGCGAACGAAAAATTAACCGGCGCTCTCCGCGTTGCGACTCGATATAATTCAATTATGCACGGTCTGTACACGACGACGATGCGATGCGGTGTCTGGAGGACGCGTTGCAAAAATGAGCGGTTCGTGAGCATAACAATATGCTAGTATGTTCGGTTCAAGTATCATGAAAGCGCTGCGCGGCGCAAGAACATTGCGAGTGCGTGTGAATATAATCGCTTGCAATATGCAAATCGTCGTTGAGACTGACTCAACCCACTTAGACTAGAGTATTATATACATTAATCATGAGTGTGGTCGCGGTCGTCGGCCGTTGTTGTCGGTTGCATCAACGTCGACGCCATTATTTCGAAACATACCACATCTGAATCAATATGTAGGTTCGCAACAATTAACGCGTTGCAGCACTCAGACTGCCACACACACACACACACAGTTTGCTTTACAATGCCAGCAATCATACAGAAGAAGAGCACACACACGAACAAGTGTAATTAATGTTGCTGATTAAACACGCAGCCAATTAAAAGCGGCCGTTGTCGACATACGACAACGCAACCACATACACATACTCGCACTCGCACACAACAAAGAGCAAATGGAGCGTGTATTGTTTGATGTCAACAAGCAAGCTCATTCATTCACATTCGATTCGATTGTAATCAGCGATGAGGCATCATAGTAGAAGCTGCACGCAGTCTTCACGAGAATTAGCTAATGCCCAAAATCCAATTAAACATAATACACCGGCTAATCAGTCAAACGCCATGCACACTGTTTCGTCATCAACACAATATATAGTAAAATGTCTCATTGCGCGTGTGAATGCGGTCTGTAAACAACCGGCTCAGAACTCACGTATTTATATAAACGTCTGAGTCAACACACGCAGCCAACACAAACAAAAACCAATACTCCGAAAGCATAACCTTCTGAACGAGCAAATTGGATACACACAGCACAGACAATGCACGACGTTCATATACTTTAGACAGAAGATCAGTCGTTCTCTCAATATACACGAAAATGTTGTGAGCGTGTGCTGTGAATTGTTGTGGCGAACGGTGATTCAGTCGGTCCATAAATATTTGTTGAGCATGACGTTATCGTTGTGTATACACACGTGCCCTTGCACAGATTACGATTGTGATAATCTGATTAGGTTACAGATTTGGCTGGCGAATAAAAAACACACATTTCCAGTATCATACACTGAAGACGAACAGAAATTCCGAGCACGAACACGCAGACACATTCATATTGTTCACGCTGCGGAAATGTATGTAATCATCGCATTTTTTAAATCGAATCGCAAATATGCTCTCTCTCTCTCTCGCTCGTTCTTGCCCATTTCTGCGCCAAGGCAGCAGCGCACCCAACGATACATCCGCAATCACCATCCAATGTGCACTTGGCTGGGCGCGCTGACGTCGCTTCCTATGCTCATGGAGGAGATGCGCGAATCAGATGCATTCGCGCACACACGTAAAACACACGCTTGCCTGTGCAGTGTTCATGCATATTCAATGTGAACGTCTTGAACGCCTTGCCTAACTGCGTATTTGTGTATGCATGTTTTGCTGTGTGTTCGCATAGGCGTCTATAGTTTCGCAGAAACAACATTCATCTTCAATACACTCGTTCACACTTGATCAAAAATATACACGTCGATGGAGTGTGTCACATACTATATTTCACACTGTTACGAGACTGCTTACTATATCGCGCTTTGCCATTCAATTATTGCGCATCACTTGCTACTGGCAATTTAAACTCGTATGAAAAAACCACAACCACTAGCGCATGTGGTGGTTGTTATCGCGCTCGTACAATGTGGTACGAGTGCACAAACATCTCTCAGAAAACACACCGCACACACAGACACAATCACACCGAGTCGTCAGGTTGCCGTCTACCGAACTATCGCGTCACAATAATCACTGTAAACTCGCACACATGTTCGGAATCTCGCACACACACACGCTCAACCACATCACCGCCACCACAACACACGTCGCCTCGGTGCGCGTGAGCCGTTCATTATTTATGCGTTTTGTGTGTTGGTTTGCCGCACGAGCGGAACCGGACGCGACACGTATTTTCTGCACGCTTTCGGCAAACGTTTTTCATTCGCGATAATCACGCGCAGGTTTTCACCGGCTCCGCGATGCATCGCACCGCACACACACACTCACTCACTCATTCGCGATCGCGAGCAATGTGCACCAGCAGCGGAGAATAATGTGTAATACACGACGACGACGAAGCGAACGACATGCAGCAGAACCGAACAGCGAGACGACTGTGTTCTGTGCTGTGCTCTTCGAATGATCCGACCTGCAATAGACCCGACGAATGACTAAACGCGCGCGCGCGTACCGCGAGTAAGCAAGCAAGCGAGCAGCAGCGTCTCCGCGCGGATCAGACCAGCGGCACGCCACGACGACAGCCGCACACACACACGCCGCTGCCTCATCGTAGCCGCCGTCGACGTCGCGTGTGCGTATGAATGTGTGTATTTTCTCGCGTTCGCGTTTATTACTACAAACTACACAAGGTATTATATTAGTGTGTATATGAGTATGCGCGCATTAATATGAATGTGTGTGTAGACTTTTCCACTCGTCGTCGTTGTCTGCGTGTGTGTTGAACTGAACACAAACTCAAACAACACACGCTCCCACTCGAACACGTTCGTCGACGCTCCAATGAATGGGAAACGCGCGTTGTTGTGTGAACAAGCATTTTATAATTATTATCTCTGGATATTGTGTGTGTGTGTTTACTCAATTTTCATCCTACTGCCGATTGATATATTGGCAATGTTCTGGTGTCCGAAATATGGTCCATAAATGCTTTAATTCAGCCCAAGACAACACTGATTCAATGCAACGATTCCCGCAGGTGAACGCGCAGTGTGGCCCCACATCTTCAACTCATTGTTATTGTACCTTCTCGCAACGGAAAACATACGCAGTGCGATAGCAGTAAGACGCGAGCGGCTCACATAAGCGCGAAGGGTTCTCCGCTGCGCCCGCAGCTATTTAAATGCAGTATTCGGCGTTCTGTATATGCGCTTCCGCCAGTTTGTAGATTGTCTACACACACACACACACACACACGCACACGCGGCGTACCTGCCTCCCAAATACAACCACGCGCGAGCGTACCTGTCGGCAATGCACTCCTTGTATATACACGACGGCGATTCACGTTACCCAATATTCTCGATAAGCGCATTCACGCTCGCGAGTCAGGTGAACGAAAGAGAACGCGCATACCACACATACTATACGTGATACGTGTGTGTTTGTGTGTATGTGTGTGGTGTATGTTAATGCGTAGAGTGGAGCCGAGTCGAGCTGAGAGCGGAATGTGTTTATCGTCGCACAGAAACAGAAACAAGCATGTGCACACACACACACACAGACACACATCGACGGCGCGCTGTGAGAACGGGTACATATGTCGGTGTCTTCGGGCTTGCGTACACAGGTGATTATATCAGTGCCCTGTTGCCCGCAAGCAATTACAGATACCACAATCGCACGCACGCGTTTTGATCATACACCGACCGCACACACAGCTCATAGTCAACTGATCGCACCGCACTCGAACATGTACGCGCATAGATTCAGGCGTTTTGCAACGCGACTCTCGACCTCGAGGCCACCAGCCACCAGCAGGCTAATCCGCTCAGCTCACACCCGCGCACAATAATAAATATCGTTTGCAAGCCTTGAGATTACAGAGAAGAAGAAAAAAAACAATCAGAATGCTGAGAAAAACCGTTTCCAACAAGTTTTCCGACGGACTCTACAAATCGTTTTGGACCCTTGTCCACTAGCCGCCGCCGCCACGACACCATCGTAATGGTCTTCATTTAAATGAGTGCGATTATTCACGCTACTTTTGCAGTTGTGCGCATCTCCGCCCGCTTGGAAGAAGCACGTGCACTGGCCGACTTGCCGCGTCCGGCTCTCCTCTGCGAGTGAGTTGTCCTGAGTTGTCATTATAAATTTAACGCCGTGATTATGCAAGCTATGCTGCTTGCTGTCAGTGTATAGTCCGTTCTCCGTTCTATATGCTGCTGCTGGGGATGGCTTTCAACGCTCAGAAAGAACCAGTGATTTTTTTTTCTGCCGCTTGCCTGTACACTTTTGTATTTTCTCTCTGTGTGTGTACTTGAATTATTCACCAACTGAGAGATATTTTCACAGTCCGCTGGATGTGAAATGAATTCTAGGCTGCTGTTTTCAGAGAAGCCACACGAGACTTTGCCGGACTCGCAGGCTGGATTTTATTAAGCCGGTCAAATTATGCACAGACGCTTTCTATTTTCCGCTTTGTTGCTAGCAATTTGCAATTAATTTACTTTGTCTACTGGTTGAACTTTCGGGACATTGGATATGGAAAACACGCGCGGCATTCATCGCTGATGCGTGCGCATGGGCGGTTTTCCGGCGAACCCGATGAGCATCCCGAGTCCGCGTGCTGGGTATCAAATTATAGACCAATGAACTGACCAAAGTGTGTGCGGCCAGCCGAACAAAACAGCGCAAAACGGTCAGTTTTCATTAGACCACAGCCGCACTACCGCACCGCCGAACACGCACGCTTTTCCAACCAAAACGCTGCACGTTGGCCACAACAGACAACAAGCACCCCCACACACCAACCACACAGCACACAACTACCCCGCATGTGCGCAACATCGTAAAATGCTTGCGCCTTACACACGCAGCCAATGCTGACCAACGAAAACGGTGCGAACATTACGTTCCGATTGAAATAATTGCCGTCGACGCTAAATTGACTGTATGTATAGTAAGCCGTAAACCCAAAACGAATCACCAACAAGCGTCGTCGCGTTCAGCAGACGCCGATCGGAATTCACGCAAGCACATCCGTGAATTGAAAGGCCTATAAAATAAGGCCCGGGAAATCAAAACAGACGGCGACGACGAGTGCGACACATACACTAAACTGTTCTGTCGACTCCGGCCGACTCCGGCCGACTCGGCACGTCGTGCCGGGTTAGTGTTGTGTCTGCAACGAGCCAGCGCAATTTGATGGCACATAAAATCGATATTTTCCGCAAGGGATGTTCGCGTGTGTTTGCGTAGCGTGCATGTCTACATTCGAGTAGTATGGATGGTGCATGAGGCAGACGTACTTATAATATAGAGAAGAGATCGTCGCAATTGCAAACCGAATAAATGGATAAATTCGTAATGTATTATTATGCGTGCCTGCGGTCAAGTAATATTGCGCGCATTACTCGCGGAAAGTTGACCAAACCCTCTCGTTCTCTGCACATAATCGCAATTATAATGGATTTAATTGTAATTGATTCGGAGCCAAACGATAATAGCACAAAAACGTGAAATTAACAAATGGACGCAATAAATCACTTTATACACTTAATGTATGTCCATCGTATGGGTGTGTTCAATTATTATGATTGCGTAATGTGCATTCAATGCTTCGTAATTATTTCCCACCACCAAAATGACCACATATCAAGTGCGCAAAAATGCAGAACTCTATGGAACCCGCCGCTCGAAAGAACTGTGTCGACACCCGTCGTCCGAGAGGTGTGTGCATGTATACCTGAAATAGCCTCCGACGAGTTTATCCACTTCCACATTTCGGTGGCGCTTCAGCGGCGTCGGTGCTATGTGGGTCTTGATGAATTAGCGCACGTGACCGGAACCGCGGCGGCTGTCGGAGCAGCAGCTGCTGTGTTGATAGATATACTCGAGGTCGCGCGGTAGTCGGTATCGGGTATAGTATAGTATTCGTACTGGTGCTCCTGCGGGTTTGCAAAGGATTCGCGCTCGTGCTGCAAGCCAGCTTTGTGGCGGTCACTTCAGCAGCTCGCGCTTCTGCTGCGCATGGCGATCTCACCACCAGTAGCAGCAGCAAATTGTTTCGGTGAACACACACACGCTTATACTAGGATCATACCCTTGAAATTGCCAACTGTTCTTACTAGACTATAACTCGTTGTAGGGTAAATGTCATAAATATTGAAACACCTATTTAAATGGTTTGGACGTCAGTCTGTGAATGACAAAAACGGTACACCAACAGTAAAGGACGATACAAATTTGGTTCAAAAAGTATGCAACTAACTTGTTAAAAATGGATGCATGAAATATAATAACAATTTCTTCGATTAGTCTCGCCCTTGATGAGCACCACCACCACCATCAATCGAATATGACTGGTTGCATGGATTGCCTCGAAGGACCGACTATTCATTGGGCCAGCGATCTAAAAATTGGCCAAGTAATCCTAGCTAGAGTATATCTAGCCATCAACGAAACTCTGACTTTATATTATTGGACCGTTCGCCAGGTGCGTGCTTTCGATTCTCGTCAACATGTTGCAATCTCATGGGTATGATCCTAGTACACACTAACGTCACCACAGCACGCTGCATCCATCGGCAGCAGGCCGTCGACGACGACGATGCTGCTGCTGCTATCGGCGAACGACGGACTCGTCGTTGCATCAACACAGAAGCGCGTGCCGCATGTTGAGTTGTGGCCGCTGCCCGCGGTATGGCACACACTCTGTGCACTAATAGTCACGCCTGCGCGTCGCGGACGTGATGGAGAGAACACGTTCTTTATTACAGGGTCACACGCGGACCAAGTGCTGAGCTAGCGAAATAGTGTGGTGATGGTGATGAAGAACGGATCGCCGCGCAGGTGCGCCAGCTAGATTGGGCAGGCGAACGGCAGCGAATTCTTTCAGTTTTGTTCAGCAGAAGAAAAAAACGAGCCCAACACCTGAGCCGGAGGTGACGTCCACGACGACGACGACGGTGACTACCGTCACTGAGATTCACTTGTCACGGAGCTCACACACACTCAAAAATGCACACGATACACACAGCCAATCTTCAGAGTGTCGGAGAGATATTACGCGACGACGCACATATTTTATCAGCGAATCACTCAGAGCCATGTGCGATAAAGACGGAATCACGTATGGGGAAATCTCACTTTTTGTACATATTTAATGTACTCAAATAGTTTGTCTCTCAGACGAGGCTGTAGCTGTGTTAACTGAGATTCACTGTATGAATCAAGCTAGACACGTTGTTCCAAATCTTATCGGTTGAACGCACTGCAGTGCTTACGACGCGAGCTTCTCCGAAACGTGACGAACGAGACAGAAGTTCGAACTTAACTGGCGCAAAAAAATGCGAACAAAATTGTTCGTTTGATTGGCTGTTATCTTGCCTATTGTTATCATCATCGTACACTGGCGCTTATCTGAACAATGCGCTGCACCTGAACATGAAACTCGAAACTTGAAAGCACATTTACCATTGAGTTTCCATGAACTCGAATGCATGATGTTATGATGCTAATAATAATACGAAAATTGTGAACCTTTAAGCAGCGAGCAAGTAAGTTGACACCATTACTGTAACCCATATGAAAACATGTTCCCTCTACAAAGTTTCCCTCATATTATAGAATAAAGCATGTTTTCGTTTCGAACGAATTAAACTTTCTTGGCCAGCGCATGCATGCACCATTTCAATTGCAACATTGGCCGAGGACATATTTATTCGATCGTGATATCCTTTCGGTGATCTGTGTAAGCCGGTCAACCGAACGTGTCTATTGAATCTTCACGTTATTCAACCAATTTCAGCACCGGAACTTTCATTCGAATGGTGCTCGGCGCCCAGCTGTTGGGGGAGACTCGTGTGTCGGAGTGCGAGTGTATAACATTTCCGTTGTACTCGCGGCGCATTGCGTTTCCATACCGTCATCCGTTATTCGCCCTGCACAGCATCCACATCAATTGATTGCTTCGTCGATAGGTCAAAATCGGTTGGAACTGGAAGTCATTTTCTGTATTACGTATGCCAGCAGACAACTTGCGAAACGGATAAAACGACGACGCATCGAATACATGTCACATTATATTCGGGCCGACAACCCGTGTGTTTGTGTATGGATACTGCGAGCGAAAAAAATCTCTTGTCGCCGCCCAGTCTGACCTCGTCGAGCCTCCGGACGTGCGCGCGTGTGTCGTCTTGGGGTTCGGGTCACAGTTGTATGTTTTATGTGTGAGTTTCTGCTCGAAACTCTACACACGCTGCTTTGTCGAAGGAACTCAGTCGCTGAAATACTAGATATTACGCTATAGACTGGCCACAGACAAACACATACTGTCCGATGATCCCGTTTGAATGTCGCATACACATCTGAGCGACCAATTGAATCACCAGCGCCGCCCGATGATGGTTTCATCGCTTTCTGCTAGTTTCCGCAGAAACTGAACGTAACAAAGTGATGTGTGTGTGGTGAGCCGCTGTTCGGAAACTACACACAAAGAATGTCACTCGGCGAATGTGGCATCGTCTTCCGAACTCACCCACACACAAACAACCCGCACATAAGTCCACATCCCATGTCGCCGTTCGCCGGCCACAACGCCATTTATATTCCTCCCGAGTGCAAACGACTCGCAATCAACGATGATGCGTGCTCTCGGTCGCAGGACCATCATACAAGGTGGCGCATAACTCGTAACCTGTTTAATAACTTTCGCAATCGACCTTTTATTTCAATTTTGTTTTCACATTTGGGAAGTTGAAGGATGTAAGTTTTTGTTACCAAGACATGGGTCGCTCATCTTTATAGCCCTCCATATCGCGCGAGAATTAGTAAAAACGTCTGAAACTGTTCATCTGTAATGCGGTTGATAAGCGTTAACTACGGAATGCTTTCGTCATTTGTGAAAGATAATTAAAAGGTAGTCCGGAAAGTCCGTGTCATTTGGTAGTTTGGTAGTACGACACATTTGTTGGATGATATTATTTTAGAATTATCAACATTGTTCTATTGGAGGACGATAATATGAATTTTGAGATCTTCTTTTCGATGTCCATCATATAGAACGATTTCTTCATCTTCAGTGTCCAAATGGCCAGTACGGAATCTAGAAATCTAGAAATATTATCATGTTTTCGATTTGGGACACTCAACTAAACCTTGGAAATTTATATAGTTATTCCCATCCTTACACCAGCGTACAGTGTACTTCATAATTTCAAGACGACTAATTTCTGAAACCAACACTGGAATTTCTGGATAAAATCGATTAATTTTACAATGACCTTGACAACGGATACTGGGCCGATATAATTCTGCCGTGTTTACGTACAAAAACTTATATCTTTGCACTTCATAAATATGGAAACATAATCAAATTTGAAGGCCATTTGCGGAAGTTATTGCATGTTAAAAATAGGTTACGAATTATGCGCCTCCCTGTATTACACATTCTGCGAGTAGGTTCAATGTTATTCAGAAAACTACACGACGAGCATTTTCATATCTTAATATTCTCGCCCACCACATTATCGTCACACTTATACATCAAACAAAACTCATATCAAAATCATATTGGCCGAGAACCGGGAGACTGAAATATGCTAATTGGTCCAGTGCGCACACATTACCTTGCTTCTGCAGGGGAAACTCGCCGTCGCTGCGGCTGTGGCTCAGCATCGGACTGCGGCATCGGGACGGCGGAGCGGACAGTGTACCGAAGGGCGCACCCCATAAGCCCACTGTCGGATCCAGTGTGACGCGTGTGTGGATTGCAGTCACGTGACGAAAACGCGCAAACGCAAATCCGCTCGGTTTGGATGGGTGTTCTCGAGTGTTTGTGTGTCTGCTGCTAAACAGCCTTGTGTGTAATCCACTTTGTTGGGTCAACAGCGAAGGCGACGGCGACGACGACACTGCTGCGATGACGATCGATGGCAAATACGCGCCGGTACACCTATACGAGCACTTTGGGTTGGTATTGCCACCGAAAACCGCAGTTTATAATTAGGAGATCCTGTGCTGGAGTTGGGCTTGCGATGATTTTGATTGATGTCGAAGGACTGCGAATTCCACACCCGCGAGCAAACGAGTGTGATGATGATAAAACGCATTCACCGAACCGCACACGAGCAGACGGGAGCAACGGTACACACAGACACACTCACACACAATGAACGTGAAAAACACGCACGCATACGTGCCAACAACGGCCCCAAACGGCTTCAACCCCGTGCTGTCGTTCCGCCACCACCACCGGCAAATCCAACCGAGAAGCGCACTTACACGCGGCACCTGAGCGTGCGTGCGTGCGAGCGCACGCAGGGGTTCAATGTAAAGTATCGCACGCTTGGCTTGCGTGCACTCTCACACGTGGTTAACCATGAAAATGGTCGGTGTGTGGTAGCGAGCGAGAGCGTGTGGGCACCACTGTCGTGTGTGTAAGCCGACGCATGCAAGCGGAGCGTTGGGATATGTTGTGTAAGTGGGAGGCGAGCGTGCGCATTTGTGATTGTTTCTCGTCTACGAATGCACGCCGTTCGCCTTGATGATGGCACCGAACACACGGCAAACGGCACTAGTCTGTTGTCTGACGAGCGCAGCCCATATGTGTGTTGAGCATGGAATAATATGCGCTATGCGCCAGATTATTATGAATACTATATGGTTCAGAAAGTCCCTTAAATTCCTGACGAAAACATCAATAAATTTAAGAAAAATCAGTCTGAACGTGTCATAATTTAGCAGATAATTACGTCCATAGACATTATCACGTGACAGTTTGAAAATGCGCAAGAGTCAAAGCTATCAAAAATGTAGAAAGAAAATGGCAAGATATTCGCATAAGTCTCTAACCATGTCGAAAGACAACAAAAAACATACGCCAATATCTCCTATTCATGAACAACATTTGTCCCACCGAATTAAGAGATAAAAGCACATCGGTAAAGTTTATACAGGAGGCCTTTACGCAACATGAATCTATATTTGTGAGCCTGTAGTATAATCAATGAACTTGGCTATGAATGTTGATCAAATCTATGGTTATCATGGCTATCATTTATTTCCAAATTTAAAATAGTGGTAGGGAAAGAAAACATTTTGCAGGGTTTGGAGACGAATACTTTGATACTGTGATATTGCAGGATTCCGACTATAGCTCTTGAAGGAAACTATGTTGAGGAAAACAGAACTTTATGAAGTATGTAGGGAAAAACCTCTCCAAATGCCATGAGCGTAACTTTGGTCAAATAGTCACAGAACAATTGGACTAGACCACAATATCGAGGTCATATCATTTTCCAACCATCTGTCTAAATTTATCTGGAGCGTTCAAACAAACGTAGTTAGATGAAAAAACGTTATTTCTCGCCAATTTGTTCGAGCTTATCTGGTTGGTAGAACTCTGGCGTATCTTTCAAGCTGTATATCATCATCATCATCATCATATACATCCATTTTAACCCATTACGGAGTGGGCATTTACACTCAAACAGGCAGCTTTCACTAGAACGAGATCAGCGCTCAACTTCACTAAAAGAGTGATAACTTTCAAGCCTACATTTACGTGTCACACTTTTCACTCGGCTTTTTTGAGAACAAGTTTTTTAGATGTATAGCAATCTGTCTACTATATATAAAGGTCTATATCTCCAAAGGCCTTCCTACGATCAATTTCTTTTTTACAGTTTCGTCAATAGGAGATCAGAACACTTCAGAAAAGTTTAGGCAGAAGGCTGGCGAAAATGACTGTTCATCTATCAATTCGTCCCATTTTACATTCTCAGGAAGCCAATCAACATCGAAGAAATCACGGACACTGAATGCATGTCGCATAGCGTATAATTGCTTTGTGTTGTTGGTAGGTGCGCGTCAGCCAAAGTATGCACACATGCAAACAAGCATCCCGCAGCCTCTGCACACACACACACAATCGTCATACCAACACAAAACGCTCGCAGACACGCTCGCTGCATGGCGAAAAGTCCCCGCACACTCATCCCCTTCTAAGTAACACGCCGGTTGCAGAGTGCACCCCCACCCCTCACTAACAATGCACATACGCGAGACGAGCACAATTTTCGCAGTCTGGTCTGGTCTGGTATGACAAGGCTTCACTTTTAAGACTGAATAAAATGTCGTGTACATGCGCGAGAATTGCACCGCCACCATCCGCCACAGTTGGCAATGATCCTTACGACGTGCGACTGCGAGTTGCGGTTGTCACTCTGCCCTGCGCCGGCTGCGCCGACCAGCAGGCAGTACAGAACAGCGAACTTCGCGACTCCGGTTTAAATCCAAACAATCACGTATCGCGTGCGCGCGCGTCGCGTGCAAGAGTTGACAAACAAAGACTCGGCACGGCCACGACACGACGACGACGACGACGGCGACACGACCGAACGCGCGGAAAATCGAGATGGAACTACCCTAGCGCGTACGTACGCTGGCACACGCTGGCACACACCAGTCAGCAGTCAGCCAGCAGGCCGTAGCAAAACATGCTCAAACTCTCGCTCGCACAGCCTCGCACAGCGCGACATATCGCCGACGATGACGACCGACGATGATGGCACAATGCTGCTGTGGGGTGGTTTCCACACACGGAGCACAGAGTAGACAACCCACAACCAGACTTGCCGTTTTGATTACTTATTTGTACTTTATTAGTGCATTTTGGCGCCAGAAAAATGGAAAATACATTTTGATGCAAAACCAAGTACATTCTCGGTCACAAGCACATTGGCTTTCCTTCTAACAAATCATCGAATATCACTAGAAATCACATAAAAACAATCCATACAAATTTCAAAATTCCCGGATATCGTCGTGAACTTTCGGCATTTTGTCCTAAAATCTCCGGGAAACTCTGAGAATCGCTCGAATCCATTGAAAATAGTTTGCTTGCTTGCGTTGTATAAGAAGAGTAGCAGAGCTTCATAACCGATTTCGGGTTTTGCAGAGGCTATGTGGTTAGCACAGTTAGCACAGCGCTTCAAAGAGCAATCCTAGGCAACAATTAACATCCTGCCTTAGATCGTCTGTAGACTATAGAACCCGCACCCATACTGGGGATTTGAACCCATAGGACCTTTCTATCGTGATGCAGGCACTCTATCTCTACGCCACTCAGACGTAATTGTAATAGTTAGAAAGGACTTCAAATCACTAGAAATCGACGGAAATCTTAGCTAGAATTCATTGGAAACTTGCAGTAATGTTTTAAAATCACAAGTAGTCATCGAAAATCTTCAACGTTTCACGCAAAACATCTCCGAAAATCACTGAAAAACACGCGACATTAACTGCATATATTCATAAATGACTTGAAACCACTGGGAATCGACGAAAGTGTTCGACGTTATTCTGTAAAATATAAAAGGAATTCACTGAATGTTACCAGAAATCATTTGACATTTTCAAATATTATTATCTCAGATTGACTATATTTGAACTTTGAACTGAAAAAAACATGTTGAACCAAAAAAGTACAATTTAGTTTGGTTTAAAAAAGGAAATTGCACAAATCTAAAACGTCAACCCTTCCCACAACACAGAGAGAGAGAGCGCGAGAGCGCACAAATACGCACGAGAGAAAGTGTGCGAAAAACACTCGACACGCGCATGGATGATGGATGGGTGGAAAGTGGGTGGGGGTTGCTGGTACACAGAACAGATGCCGGCTGCGCGTGCGATTGACACTAGCACCAGCAGAGCAGAGCAGAGCAGAGCGTCGGAGCGTCGGGGCGTCGAGCATCATCATGACCGAAATGCACAACAGGCACAGGCGCCTGACACATGACCTGCGCTCGACGCCCGACGGAGGAAGGGAATGCGTACTCGATCATTGAACTATGCGAGAGTGCGGCTGAAAATAGCTTTCAATGGCATGGCATGATGGCAAATTGTGTATAACGTTTATTATATAAATCATGTTCAGCAGCGACGATGGCTGTGGTGCCGTCAGGCTCGTGTTTCCACCGCCCAACCACCCTCACACATAACACACCAACATTTCCGAGCCGCTCACACAAAACTTTGCAGACTAATCTGTGCGCCGCGAATCGCGGATGTTCCTCGCCGAACGCGCATCGTCCATTTCGCGCTGATGCGTTGTGTCTGTGCTGGCGTGTTCTGTGTAATGTCCGTCATGTTGGCGGTGTGATGTCCGTGTGGTCCGTGTGTGCGTTGTGCGTATGCCGGCTTGCACGATTTAATCACGAGCTCGCCAAACTTTCGCTGAACACGCGCGAATGTATGCGATTAATCACAAAGAGCGCAGAAGGCGGCGGCGGCGCGTTGGTTTGTGCACTTCCGGCTTCCGCCGAGGATCTGGCGTGCACACGCACACACGAGTGTGATTCAGCCGAGCGCGCACGAAAGGACAAACACAAAGAGCGCGCTGCTGCTGGTGGTGCGCATGTTACGCACGCTTGTGCACGCGTGCACATGGTTTGTATAGTAGTGTGTGTATTGTATGTAGAACGTAGAGTGCGGCATTTAAAAACGTATAACTTAAAAATTCAATAACTCATGAACCTGAGCAGCATCCTGAAAAATGGAACTGGGAATGGAAGTATATTCAAATAATTTTTCTCGACTTCAATTTGCTTTTTAGCAGAAGTTATGGACAATTCGGTGGGTGTGACTCCCTGGACAAAAAATCATCTTATTACTATTCTACCAACCAACGTAGATTAGCTATGATGACAAGACGCTAAATAACAAACCAATAACAAACAAACACACATTTGTATGTCTATAACAAAATATGCATCCGTTTGTAGCCACTGGACACATTATTGCGTTTATGTTCTGTGTTCTACCAGTTTATAGCATCTCATCGTAAACCCACTTTAACTCGAAAATGGAGATTCGACAACCTCGGATTTGTCTTCTCGAAAATTTCCACTTCATTCACTTGTTCTGGCCTCGCCCTTTTTCTATAAAGACAGATTTTTAATCAAAGATCGATTGACTAACTGTGGATTTAATTGTCAAGACATTCGATTGCTCCACTCTTGATTTATTGCCAAGGAAGTCAAAAATCAGAAATGTTCTTACGATCACTTTGATGAAAAAATGATTCAAATAATCCAAGTGTTAGTATCTTAGCTATAGTGTTTTCAAGTTATGCGTTTTTGACTGCCGCACTCCTTAGAGCATATGCGAGCTGTGTACGTGTATATTTGAAATGCACACCCACATGCATACACACACACGTCTATTCGACGGCTCCGCATGTCTTGGCTGGTGTGGTGTTTCGTAACAGGCGAGCAGAAAAGACTGCCACGACGACGTCGTCGTCGCAGATTCCTTTCCCTCTTCAGTTCGCTCCGCACAAAGAAATGACGGGAAAAACGAAGCATATGCACACATCATTTCGCTCGGCAAACGGAGAGCCGAAGCCGTTATATGCACACTCGACGAATGACGAACAATGTACAGCAAGAGCGCTAAAGCATACGCATACGATGTGCATACTATAAATGGAATATGTTTGCGTTTGCGGCATGAAAGAACTCAACCGGCATCGTGTCAGTGTGTTATATGCCAGACGGAGATTTTAAGGAGACAGTTTTCCATCTGTTTGGTTTTATCAACAATATCTCCACAGGTACAGGTAATCAAATTTTACTCGTTTACGAATCAAACGTAAATAAGAAGTTTGTGAAATGTCGTTAGTTTTGTTGACGAATCTTCAATCTCATTCACTGCCGTCGACTGAAATTGTTTTTTAAATCTGATATACGGCTTCTTTACCTCAAACTTTCCAACCAGTATCGAACTGGGATGGGTAGGACCAGTAGCTATGGCAACCAGACAGACGGTAGACTAAACGCGGTATGTCGAACAGTGTTTACATTCTGTACGGTCAGGCGAGCAGCGAGCAGAATCGTGCCATCGTTCGCGTTGCGCTATCATGCAAAATGCCTCTCTCTCTCACTCACCTAGACTCGATACGCCGTCCGCTGAGGTACTGGTATCGGTGCTCGAGTTAGTCGCTGTAGTGTCATTAACACTCTCCGCCGCATCGACAGCTACCTCGGCGTCTGCAAATAATTGCACGTACGGAAACGATAAAAATAACGACAAATAATAAACTAATACTAAATGTTCTACACCTCCCCAAACAAAAGCCCACCCGCCTCGACAATCAAACCACAAAACGCTCCACTTCGATCCGAAAACACTTCTAATTTGTATTATCCCAATTTCAACACCACCGCACCACCACCGCTCCACTCAGACCACGTTCGCGTTCGCATTCGCCACCGCTTGCTCCACTTGCTCAGCCACCGCCTGCTCGGCCGCTGCGGCCTGCTCATCCACCATCTGTTGCGCCTTCTTCGGCCGCCGCTCCACCGCCTCCTCGCGCACATCATCGTGCGCCAGATCGCACGTCATCATCACGCCGAGCAAATCGCGCGCCGACAAATAGCTCAGCACCTTGCTGCGGCACACCTCCGGCACGCCGAGCAGACTCGCGTGCGGCGCCTGATCCCATTGCGCCAGCCGCACGCGCATCGCATTGAACAGCGTGTCGCGCGCCACCACCGACAGATAGTGCAGGTTCTTCACGCACTTGGCGCCCAAATGCAGCTGCGTGTGCACCACCAGACTCGCCACGGTCAGCACCAGGCCGCGGCCCGGCGACGACGCCCAGCCGGCCGGAGGCGGCGCTCCCTCTGCCCGATCGGTGTTCAGCGACACGGCCAGCTTGCCGCTGCCGATGGGCGCCACGACGAGCGTGCACGCGTACCGATTGTACGAGCCGTACATGCGCAGCGGCAGCACCAGGTGCTCCTCGCGCACGGCGAACGCGCGGACGGGCAGCGTGGCGGCCATGGCGCGCACGAAGCGCACGTTGAACGAGCCGCCGGACCAGAGGCCGTCGAACCGGCGGACGGCGACGCTCTGCGCCTCGTCGGCGCTGACGTTGGCGAAGCCCGCTTCCAGGGCGACGGCGTACAGCAGGCCGCAGACCAGATCGGCGGCGTTGACGCGCGGCAGCTGCGCCAGCTGCTTGAAGATCTGCTCCACGTGGACGGGCAGATCGATGTTGGGGCAGGTGGGCGTGACGTCGCCGACGGAGAGGAGGCGGCGGCCGAGATTGGTGCGGCGTGAGTGTTCGGCGTCGCTGGGGTAGCGACGGTAGAAGTCGGGGAAGGCGACGCAGGTGCCGGGGACGTAGGTGGGCGATGGCCGGCGGCCGAAGAACACTGAAATGGGGAGATGTTCAGAGAGAGAGAGAGAGAGGGTGGCGGTGGCGTGTGTGGGGTGGTTGGTGGGCGGATGATGAGCAATGAAGTGTATTGTAGTATAGTGTGGAGTGTGGAATAGAGTGTTCAGGGTGGTCATTTAATGACTAACTTTTTGAATCATCATCATTTTCAGAAAACAAATGATGCAATTCGTAAGAGATATATCTCCAAAATAAGCCTTGTATCATCTGTTTTCAGCACTAAATGCGCATTTTCTCGATTGCAAAACCATCTCATGAGTTATGTTTATTGTAATATTGTTGAATGAATAGAAGGTATTGATTACCACTACATGGAAGAACATTTTAGATATGTCCACCAGTTGGCGCAGGAATTCCCAGTCATTATTATATTTCAAGGCATTCAACAGAGGCCACAATTACATTTTCGATACGAATGGGAATGTGCGAAAAAACTGTTCATTAATTTATCAAAAGCTGACAATTCCCACTAGAAGGTCAGCCATTCCGTAAGTATTGGACTTAGGATAGCGATATTTTGTGATAAACTGCGGATAAAATCCGATAAGATTTAGTCCATTGTTATGAACCAGTTCTGCGTTTTGAGGCATAGAAAATATGCGTTTCAACATGTTAATGCGAAATCATGCATTTTACAACATATTTCAATTGGCGAGAGAAAGAGAATATATTTCGAGTGCCCTAAACGTGAAAAATAACAAATATCGCCAACACATCCGAAAATATGAATTGCGAAAGTGAAATTTCGACAAAGGTGTTTTCTTGATGGGATCAACAAAAAACAATAGAAAAAAGTCCTTAAACCAAAGAATCAGTTGATACGGACGTAACCAACGATAAAATATTAAATTAACCCCAATTTTATCAAAATTGGCTCGAAATTATATATATTTTCCTAAATTATAGTCAAATTGTATTGAAATACTTCCGAAATCTTGCGCATTCTTTTGGACACTAATCGGAGGCATTTTATACTGGCATCTCATGCTTTTAGGTTCAAATCATGCGACTACACATGACAACGTCTGATCTTGCACAACTCGAA
>JANTBZ010069495.1:0-21480 GCA_024741255.1 Exechia fusca | reverse complement strand
TTGTATGCGACAGCATCCGCATGATACAAAGAAATGTACCAAGCATTATGCTGTTGTACATTGTTCCAAATAAAATAACAATACCAATCCTTTGCGCCGCTTGATATCAATCGTCAATAAGATTGGTGCGTATTAGTTGTTCTGAATCTTGAAGATGAAAACGCGAAGTCCTGAAAACCTGAGTTTTGGTTCCTTCGAAAATTGTGACACCTTGCCGCCTAGCCGCCGATCTCCTCGCTCAGATTGTCCGAAAATAACCCCACACACCACCACCATACACAAACACATAACGCGCTCGCACCAACAATATACTTACACGGTCTGCATTTGTACGCGAACGAGACGACGCGTCGCACGCCCGGACACGGATTACCTTCCGACGACTTGGGCGCCGGATAGAATTTGCAGTGCGTCTTCTTCTGGCACGCCTCGATGGCCGTCTGCAGCAGCGAATACTGTGGCGCGCGATTCGATGGAGAGAAGTCGGAGAGAATATTATTGCACGAATATACAGACGGTAACCAAATCAAGTGAACAATGCACTTGCTGGACTGCAACATCTGTTGCCAATATAAATAATTTAAATCCCCTTTAGACAACAGAAAGAACCCCAACTTGATTGCTTTACAACTCTAGATTTGTCGTATGGGTCAACAATGGATTTAAAGCAAAATTACATAGCCACTTGCAACGATCGAACGACTGCGTGTTTGTTTAAAAACGAATATTCCACTCACATAAAAGAGTCAATATATCCCAGATAACAAATATCTATAAATAAAACGGTTGATAATTTTCATTTGACCATGATTATTGCATAATAACAACGATAAAGTAGTCTTGTTGAAATAATATTGAAACACATTTTTTTACGTTATCTTGTTCAAAAGCCAGTCTTTTGATAACTAAGTTGACCAGACTTATAAAACTCAGCAGAGCTATTGAGGGAAAATAGTACTTTCTCATACATAAAGATTTAGTTTATTTGGAGAAACCCAGTTCTGAGCAAAAGAAAGCCAAAGTCCAGCAAGTGTCATGTTAACTCAATATTGTTTCATGCTGTACGCGCTGTTCATACCGCAAAATGGTCACGTTTGGCTGGCACGTGTGCGCTCCTGTCATCATACACACATACACATACATACACACACTTTCACGGAGCTCTGGTGTCGCGTCATTGTCGTCGTCGTCGGTCTAAGTACACACGATTATGTGTGCGCCAGTGCACGAGAACGAGAACATGACCGACCGTCTTCGCGTTGTCGACGTCTCCGCTCTGCAGCATGCACGCACGCCCTTCATGTCGTCTCGCCCGAGTATGCGTTACTCTAATAATAATGTTGTGTGCCGGTGCACATTTGCGAAATATGACACTATACGACGACGTCGTAGCTCCAGTGCCTGGGCGCCAGTGCCAGAGAGCGCCAGAACAGAACGAAGATGGAGCGAGCGCGTGCGTGAGGAATACATAAAATAATTTATCGGCAATGTGCACGTCCGCGCCGGTCGTACATCACACGTCGCCGACGTGGACGACGACATCAAACTCGATCCGTCCGTCCGTCGGTCCGCTGGCGCCTGATGTATTGCACACACTTTATTTGACTTTATTTACGCGCAACATAACGCTTGCGGACAGCACTAACAATATCTTCTCTAAACTAAACCGGATTATGTTGGCGTTCGTGCGTGTGCGTGTGTGTGAGCAATCTAGGTGATTGCTACAAATTAATCCTACGATGTGCAACGCACATATGCGTCAATTTGGAGAACGTTCACGAAAGAACAGCAACAGCACAACATAATCTACCTTACGTTATATTAGTACGTCCACCTTGGAAAATGCGATGATCGTGTTCTATTTAGTGACATCGACATCTACACAAATTGTAATAATGCAGTTTTGTTCAATAAACATTATTCTACAGGGTGTGCCATATTTGATGGAGCTATGAGAACATAAAATATCTTTTGAACCAATCAACCGATTCAAAACCGATTATGAACATAAGTGTTTTATTAAATTCGGGCCTATACAATTAGTTTGGATTCATTTTTAATTCATTATCAATGAAATGGCCGCCTATATGGGCAACTGAAAAATGTGCTGCATTTTCTGCATTTTCCATCACTTCTTCAGTATTTCGGGTGCTTTACCGATAATTTCCGCACGATTTTTTGCCTTGAGCTCGTCAAGTCTGAGGCCTACTGGCGTACAATTTGATTACCAAAGAATCTTACAACGAGTTCAAAGGCGGCGTCCTGACAATACGATATTTTCTGGACACTTGTATTCCAGAGGTTCTTGGTCAGAGCCGACGTTTTCTAGATCTTTCAATGATTGTGTTATGTTCACTTAATAATTACTCGACTTTCTGAGGAGTTTGAGCATTGTAGAGGACACAGGATGGACACGCGGAGCCGTTCCGTTATGCAAAGCACGACCCACAAAAATAAAAAAAGTCACAACGATTTTTTAATTTTTTTTGGAGTGATGAGGTTATGTGCGCTATTTCATTACCAATCATTTGAGTATACTAACATAGTTCCAAGTCACTCCTGTGAGAAGTTATGTCTATTAAACCGACGCCGAAACGCAAATAGGTAGGTATACTTAAATGATTGGTAAAGAAATATCGCACAAAACCTCATCACTAGAAAAATTTGAAAAATTCGTTGTGTGTTTTTATTTTTTGAGTTGTTTTTACCAAAACGGAACGGCTCCGCGTGTGCTCAGACTCGCCAGAAAGTCGAGTAACACAATCATTAAAAGATCTAGAAAACGTCGGCTCTGGCCAAGCACCCCTGGATTACAAGTATCCCAACTTCGGTGTGTCTGGGTAGTACATACGCTTCATATAAAAATCCGAGTTCCGTCTTCGGTTAGGATGATATAACTTTTCACAGGAGTGACATAGAATGTTGTGGGTATACTGAAAGGATTGGTAATGAATACACGCACAAAACATTATCAGCGCGGAAGCGCGTGTCCACCCCATGGCCTCTACAATACCCAAACTCCATGAAAAGTTGAGTACTTGGTGGATGATCAAAACTCAATCATCAAAAGTGCTAGAATACATAGGCTCTGGAGAAGAACCCAGATATAGAATGTGCACACAACTGTACATGCTTGGCAACATGTGTCTTCAACCAAACGGCATCATTGGATTTATCAAATAATTCTAGCTAGTCGTACAAAACGTGAAACAGTATATGGTTCAAACTTTAAATTGGTTGCATATTCGGAAAATAATCGTTAAATCTATGACAGGATCAACTGGTGAGGGTAACATTATGCAATTCTGTGGTTTTCAGCCATATATCAATGATTGTTGCTATTTTGAAGCCCATATGTGATTTGTTTGGATTCAATCTGGTTCACCTAGTACTCTCTTTTCATGTTTGCTTCAATGTTGAACAAATCTCTACACCGAGCAACATAACTCACAACTCATCCCCTCCGTCTGAAATCACAACGATTCATGAGCACTATTACAAGAGGTAATTCGGCCAGCCATTCGACTGTCTTCAGCTGTCTTAAGCTCGGACTACATCATTTGAACATTTGTACATTAGTGTACTTACTCCGATTTAGCTGAGAACGTTGCATCGTCACTGCTCGGTGCTCCTCTGACAATAGGTTCGCGTTCGCACACCGTCCTGCTTCAGCCTCTACTACACTCATTTGCTGCATTGCGTCTAATGCACACCCTCAACGTGTGCTGTTTGTGTGTATGTGTGTGTGTTTATGTGTGTGTTGTAGAGTACGTAGCAATCTGTGATGATGTTGCGCCCGTTTTTGTTGCCAGCTAAACTGCACTCTATTTGTGTGTATGTGTGGCAATTTTGTGTTTCGAGATAAAGGAATCACTTGCGAAATAAGCGAAGCGCGCAAAGCGAAGCAATCATCAAATGCATTCCAGGAGCGGTGCGTTTGCTGTTCGTATAGCACCATTCGGAAAGGTAGAAAAGTATTCAAAGCAAACAATTTAATACACTTTAAACCAGCACACATTACTCGCATAAAAATGAAATACTCGAGGCAATCAAATAAAATGTTCGATGCAGTTTTCCGAGAACGTTTCGATGCGTAATAAAGCCAATACGCACAGCACTGAAACGCTTCGCCTAATAAAACTAAATCAATTTCACATAACAAAATACAATGTATGAATGGTGCGTTTGATTTCTTGTACGCCCTCTCTCCGTCTCAAACAACGCCAGCGGAAAACGTCTGTCTGGAGCTCTGACTGACTGATTCCCTTACTGACTGACGCGCAAGTCTGAGCCGAAGCCATAAGGTTTAATAGCACGATGTATGTGGGTGTATCTATCTCGGTATAGAGCAGTATATGTATGTATCTGTATCTATACGAACGTTTAACACGACCGAAGCGTGTTTAGACTTCAGCCACCCATCGCACGGCTTACACCCATCGAGCGATGCGATGCGGATCAAGCGTCAAGAAAAACAATGCGAACGAGCAGAAGAACATATAAAAATCACATGATGCCATTTGGGTGGCGTTACGACGGTTCCCTTCGGGTGGGTTTCGGCTGCGGCGCGTTTTGATGTCTTCGATGCGAATTCAACTTCGACCTACATGAGTGTGCACACGCATCGCATGTGCACAATTTGTACCCATCGTACCCGCAATCGAACCCTGTGTATATGTGAACGAACATACGCACAGGCGGTAACTAAATGGCAGCATAAGCAAGTTTCTACACGCGCGCAGCTTTTGGCAGTTGCTCGACAACACACACAAATCCTTTTCTGTGTCGACGTGTGTGTGAATGTGTGCGTACGTGTGTGTGTTCTGTGTTGAACTGTAAGCGATGCGGTTGGGTTAAATTCAACCTCTCCGAAGTCAAACGGTATAGAGCTCGGGATGGGATAGAGAAGGGTAACATTGTGTAAACGTCGATGTGAATTGCATGCAATTGTTATTCGTTCGTGCTGAACAAATTCGATGTGGCTGAACACTGGTACGATAGCAAACCGTTTCTTTATTCATTCAATATTACTAATGAAATCAAGTGAATTTATCCCTCTCTGTGACTGTTTCAACTGTTGAACATCTTGAAACATTATTTTGAGTTGTTCAAAAATGCACGACTTCACACCTCCCGCGATGCAGTTGTCTGTGTCAGCGCATATTTTATGCAACCGGTTTTGTCGTTGTCGCTCCGAACGATCGCACAGAGAGCAGCAAATCGCATGACGTTTATTGCCTGTGCAAGCACTGGAGCGCTGATGCGGTGCATTGTGCACTCGCAGTTCGTGTGTTCTCGCCAAGGATGATAATCACACCGGCGACGGCGACATCGATGGTGGTGGTTGACACTTAACAACTTTGGTGTGGATAGGTTGTAAAGTGTTGAGTAAACGACACCAATTCAAACGAACGATGTGAGTGTTTTAATGGCAACAGCTCCTCTCGATTTATCTCCGGATGGGAATTCGCAGCGAATTCGACGATATTCTTTCTCGCATTTGAAAATGCAGAGCTCCTCTTCCTCACTTGTTCGTTTTATATTATTTCCTTGTAAATACGCTCTCGAATTTCCATCATTATTACCGTACATCAACTAGAATATCGACAGTGCATCCGCCACGATGGTACCATTCGCCAATGTCGGCTTGTTCTCGTCCTCCCAAACCTTGAATTGCAGGAGAATCGTGACGTGCGTTATGACAGACACAATAACCTGCGAATGTATGCGCGCAGAGAAAATCGACATCATTATAATGAGCACTGACACACACACACACACCCACACAGCCTGACATGCGATGAGCACACAACAGGAGGGCTTTATCAATTACCTGAAACATCAGACCCAAATTCACCGGAAACATGTCATTCGCCGTCGTGAACTGATGTCGCTCGACGTACTTCAGATGCAGCAGAAACATGTCAATCTATACATGTATACAAACAACGCGTCGATATCCGATACTAATCCTCTTATATCCATATCGAATTCGCTGCGCAGCTCAGCGAAATAATTCCACCCACCCACTCTCAACATTATGCTCACCGTTTCCCTCCGACGTGCGCTGTCAGTGCACATCAATCGCTTGGCCACGCGCTGCATTCCGACCGTCTGCACGCCGAGCCGGTGCATCGTGCGCCCCAGAATCGCGTTCTTCACCACATTCGGCAGCAGATACAGACCGGCAAACAGCGCCATGCGCCACGTGAACACAAAGTTGACGTACAACGTGGCGGAGATCAGAAAGAACGACGCCGTCGTCATCAGCACAAAGTCCTTCATCTCGTTCAGCAGCAGCAAGGTGCCAAAACAGCAGCCAACTGTCGCCCGCAGTTCGAACAGGACGCGAGCCAGCTGCAGCAGCCGCTCGACTTCGGTGTCGCTGGGCGGCGAATCGGCGGCGAGAATAGCGCTCTCCACATATAGGAACGTTGGAAATTAAACACACAAAACACATTTCGGATTACGCTCTAAACAAAGCCGCTCCCTTTTTATATTCGGAAATCACAGATCGCTAATTTGCTCGGTGAATTTATATTTTTTAAATATGAGTACGTGTAGACAATTTCATTCTCTTTCATTTGAGTATACAACAATTGTTCTAGGTCAATCCAGTGAAAAGTTATAGGCTCTTTGGAATGGAATGGAATGGAATAGAATATTCCCTCCTCAAATTTTGTCAATACAAAATGTGAGGAGGGAACATACAGTTATGGCAAAATAATTACGAATCCTCACTAGCTTTTAAGACATGCGTTCATCACGACTGGTAGAGGCCTTCTAGGCGGACAATTGTTTCTAGAATATGTTCGCCTGTTCTTTGGTTACCACACTCAACAAAATTTCCATCACAAAAACCAGCCTCTGCCCTTCATAATGATATATACATCCGTATATGTAATATTTGGTTAGAATTATAATTACGAACGAAATATATATTCACACCCTATGTAGCACGAGGTTCGTTTGAATGGTCCTCAATGAGTTGTCTGTGTTTAAGAAATTCTTTATTTCACCACCATAATAGCGCAGTTGTATTTTTCGACGTTACCTCATACAACTGCCCATATCTCATGTTTTTATTTACGCAGGCCGAGCTTATTAAAATGCTACGATTTATATGGTCTTATATGGAAAATGAACGCTGACGCTGAAATGAGCTGAGCCAAGTTAACTTAGCTATACACGCGGTCTGTTCATCGCAATTTCGATCAAGCTGTCAGAATCAGCTTGAACAAATTCCAGGTCGAACTAGGTCATTTCGTGAATACCAAATAACAAGCGATTTGCTAGGCCTTATTATCACGACCTAGCACGGACCTTGAAATTTCTGGCTAGGACCTAGAAATTTGGTTTCGTGAATTGGGCAGATTGTTTTTAGTTTTAGTTAATAAATCTTGAAATATCACCAGTTTTGTTTGTTCTGTCTCTTATATTGAGTTTTTGCGCATCTTTCGAGACAATATAACTGGTGATGTTTCGAATTTTATCAACAACAAATTAGTTAACGTGATTTTATATTCATCACTTTCGCGCTTTTCTCACAATTTTCTTCTTTTGTTGTTTGGTAGCACTTAAACTATCAACATTATTGAAAAACAATATTCACATAAATCGTAGCATTTTTAATAAGCTATCATTTGATGTGCGGCAGATCGGCCCACGAAAATTTACACCTGAGATATGGGCAATTGTCTGAGGTAAGGTACAAAAAATACATCTTACGCCATCATCTTTGAAAGCCTTCCTGAAAATTATTGTTTCTTCTTGGATTCGTGATTGGGAGATAAAAGCACGTCAGAATAGTTCATACAGAAGGCCGATAAACGCCATAACTTGATTTGAGTTACCCAGTGTAATCGATTTTATGATCGATCGAAACCTATCCTACCTCCGCATGTGCGTACATCCTGCGAAACAGTGCGACGATCATCATGGCGATGTGACGCACGTGCAGCACACCAACCGCCACGGTGGTCATCGACCAGGCGGCGGCGAAATACATGACCGTCAGGTAGACGGTCGACTCTTCGGATTCGAATGCCAGCCAACCCAGAACGTTGACCATGATGTAGACGACAATCGTGGCGAACAGCTCGGCGACGCATCGCCAGGCGAATCGTTGGCCGATTGGGCATTCGGCGAGTGTGGCTACGTCGGATGCGGCTGCTGCTGGTGGCGTTTCCGCTCGCAAGCGATGCATGTGCTGTGCCGTTGTCGCGATGCGACTGAGCAGCGCACGATGCGTTCGACTGTTGACGATGGCGGCGAGAAACGTCATCGTGAAGCAGATGGACAGCACCAGAAACTCGATGAAGAGTATGATGTCCTTGGTGGTGAGGAAATTTTGCACAAAACCATCGACGACGAAATTCTGCACGAATAGGAAAAACAGCGAGCTGGACACGACGATGAAGAGCGAGGCGGTGTAGAGGAAACTGAATTTGGTGCCGACGAGTTTCGGGTCGTCGGAGTCTGAGGCGGCGTCGTAACTGAGCACGGACGGACTGATGCCCAGTGCGAAGAGCAGGCGAAGGATGAAACGGTGCTCGTGCAGCATGGACGTGGACGAGGTGGGGGACGACATGTCGGGTGGATGGCGCGATGCGTACTGTGACGTTAGCCGTGGTGCGGTGTCGTAGTCGAACCGTCTTGCCAATCAATAGAACATAATATGCTCGTGCACCAAAGACGCCTTCTCATTGACTAATATTTGGACAAAAAACATTGACTAAACAGTGAAGGGCGTTGAAATATCATTGCATCACCAAGACACAGATACTTACGTTGTACTAACAAGAGAAGGTCACGCACGTGTCGTTACGGATCACAGTGGAATTTTAACTAGTGATTCTAGAGACAATATGAATATACCCGTCTGAAAGGAATTTTGCCAATGCGCCCTGTGGCCGAAGATTAGAACAGATGCAGATTGAGTTTTTGTATATAAGTTTGTATTGACGTTTGACGATTGTCACGGATCGAAAATCTGTTGATGCAGATTTGTAGATACAAGTTGGTATATAAAAAATACTACAGTTTTGGCATGAGGACTTTCTCTAAAAAGTTGTAGCCAGTAGAAAATGTCGTATTATTACTGTTCATATCTTCAGCCACAAGGCGCATCAGCAGGATTAATTTTAGACGCTCACAGCTGTGATCTTTGATCCGTGATGACAAGTTCGTGACTTCACCTTGTAAGTAGTTTCTTGGATCTGAAAAGTCTATCTGGAAAATTCTGCATAACTATTTTCTATAAGGGTTTGTAAGTTCGTAGTGCCTGGTATTCCACTTGTTGGTTATTATCAGAAAATGAATGGATATTCCATTCCAACTATTTTAGTATGTAACTTCGGTTATAGACGTAACGGCCGCTGCGAATAATAACAAGCATGAGTGCACAATGTACTTACCATTGATTTGAAAGTTCCAAGTATCAGCGGTAAAATGTTATGTCCTCATGTTGAGCACCAAACACGACAAAATCGAATTGGATTAAATATATCGATCCTGTTTTATGATTGGAACCGATTGGGCTACAATATGGCGTGTCAAATGAGTCATGAAAGCTAGAATCTGAACATTCCACTGACGTGATGAACATGACTCAATGTGTGCATAATTCTCATATGGATGGTAACTGTGAAATTAACATAATAAGTATGTTCTAACTGTAAGTAGTAGTGATGGCATGGTTTTGCGTTTTTGATTAACAATGCTCAAAGCTAATTTGTATTTCCAGGATATGTTACTAGTAAATCGAAATCAATTAGGCATGTTGAGAATAGAGGAGTTGATCAACATTTAGTGTCCCAAGCAGTAGTATTCATATTAAAACAAAACAAAAACTTATTTATCACCCATTTGCATGTTACTCACAAACCCTCCCATCCCTTCCCCCTCCGCCCAGATATCCAGTCCGTATGGGTGACGGCGTGGTGCGGCTCTGAGCATCACCACAACCAGCAGCATCTGTACAAACCGCCGCTGACAGCCCTCAGACCAACCATCCAGTCCCAATTGCAGCAACACACCGGCGCCAACGGCCAACGGCGCCTCGGCGGTCGCGGTGGTGACGCCAGCGTCAGCCGGTCGCCGTCGCCGCCGCCGTCGTCTTCGCTCTCACTGTCGTTGCTGCTGACGTCGTGCTCCGCCCCATCCGCTGCATCCGGTGTGCGCATCGATGAACAGGACGCGACAGCTGAAGACGCCGTCCATCTGAAGCAGTCAGAGCAGCTGCAGCACCGAAGACCTTATCAAATACAGGGCGGTTCGCAGAGCAGCCACCGTCTGATTGCGACCACCCCCGGCGAAGGTGAGCGTTAGAGAATGGAATATGAACAAGTTATAATTAGCCTAGCACAAGCGGAGGATTTGTTTATGTTTTCTAACGAATAATTATGGAAGATAATTACGTGTAGTGCATTTCCACTCACAAATCAAATTTGCCAAAGATTCGGTAGTTAGGCAGCACGCTCGCAAGCAGAGAACATCGTGTGACTGAGGGTAATATTTGCAGACAACCGGACGACGACAGCGTCGTGCGCGTAATATCTGAAATGATTACTTCCGCTTCGGAACCGGGTGTGAGACTGTGTGGGGGCGTGTGTTCTGCCATTAATTAAGCATTTGCAGCATACACACCAACACTATATAGGACACCCTGTGTGTACTGCCGCCTACACTTGCGCCGAGCCGAGCACATTACCGAAAGCGATGCGGCTCTTGGCTTCTGGCTCGTCGTCGTCGTCGTCATTTTGGCTACCATAACGAAACACACACACACACACACATTGAAACATTTCGCCCAGGCCCAATGTCAACACTAAAGATTTAACATTTAATTAGACGCCTGGCTGAAGCGCCGGAAATATACGGCAATTTCGAGCAGACGCTCCATCGTCGTGACCGTCGCACCAGCGACGAGGACAGCGACATTTTTGTTTGGCACACACTCGAATGTGTCACGGAGCTTTTGAATGGGTGTACGCCGCAGGCCAACGGACCAGCACCAGCGTCGGGATTCGCTCGGTCGCATCGACCATAGTTATATGCTAATTATTTCTGTGTATGTCTATCATTATGCTGGAGTGAATTTTGCGCAATTGTGCTGCAGCTACAAGGACTAGACGCACACTTTGTGGAACAGGATTAGGAATTCGAAACCGTGTAGGTCATTGGTGGAATTGTCAATTGATAAACTAATAAGAACAATGAGATACCAATTTACACACTCGCTCCAACATTTGAACATTCGAAATAGTCGATCTAACTTTTCAAGTTTCATTAAATTAATTTTGTAATCACGTTGCTTAGATATACAAATGAAATCAAGTGTTCGCTGCCACTGATGAATATTTCTGAGATACCACAATAATATGCCAGAATATTCAATGACGACTCGCTCCGGCAGAGCCCGGAGCGGAGTAATTACTCACAGCTGAGCGAGCAAAGATTTCACACATCATGCGAGATGCGAGAGCGTCGGCATCGTCGAGATGACTCGCAACTCGTAACAATCGTTGTCATTCACGCACGACTGACTGACGAAGTGATTTCACCGAATACGCATTGCCAATTTGAATGGCAGATTGATGATAGACTTTCCTGATACCGACTGAGAGAGATATGAATTCAAAAGAATTTCACGCATTTTATTATGCAGCCCGGATTGCTGTATGCATGATTCGTATTTTGTATAGAGAGCGATATTAACCGATAGCACTTTCAGATCGAATACGAATATCAATATCTTGTATTTTATATTAGAACTGGTATTAACTCGAGTACTCATCTTTTAACGTGTTCCGCAGATATGGACGACATGCTCCTGCAATGCGATAAAAATGCCATTTACGTATTGAACACCAGCTACCGTTACGGCGTAAGTATCATTTATCAACGGATAATATACGCGTTTGGCTGCGACAGGAGGAGACGCTCTTCTCGAATGCGAACTCAACGATATCGCCAGTCGCCAATCTCGCTTAAAAGCCTCGTCGCTCACCGGAATGGGAATTTGTGTGTGCCAATTCATAATGTATTCGCATCCGTTGCGCGCAGATATGCTTCTTTTTTATGCGTAGAAACGAAACTCGTGTACTACACCCGAACCAAACACATCTAACAAGCACAACAACGCACCCGTGCAGCCAGTTAAATAAAACAATGGACCGTTGAATACACGCAGCACACACAATAAACACGTACACGAAAAATGTATAAGCGGTGAAACGTGCGCTCAACTCACACTCCCACACTGAGGCTTCAAACATACGGCATATGTACTATGTACAACGTACGTGTTCCATATCGAGGTGCCTGTGCTCCACATTCAACGGATTTTATTTGCCTGCTTATTCGACAAGGATAACGCGCCATTCCGACCCATAACCGAATCGGGCGCACACAATGTGCGCCGAGATATAATATAACATGAAAGATACACAATCCGAATATGTGCGTGTCGCACAATTCCGTCGTCTCGCCTGTGTGCGTCTGATGTCTGGGATTGCCAAATGGATTTGGCATCAGATTCGTATTCACGGCACACAATCACATACATACATACAATCACAACCACAACACAGCACGTTGCGAACAATTATGCGCAATATTCCCATTTACAATTATCACTGAACCACAATCGTGCCCTTTCGCACCGGTGGTTCAATTCGTTAAATATTGAAATGCTCTCGTAATGATGGTTGTTGGATATTGTGTTACATTCCGGTGAGTTTCGCTGTGAGTCTTATCATGCCGGGACCGGGTCCGAGCGCTAACAATGGCCAACAAGACCCTAATAAATCGCATGAACAAACATATTTTTTTACAAATACGCCAACGTCCAGCACGTGCTGGACGACGGCGATAAAGTACACCTTCGGAAAAACCTTTTACGCGTCCGTCTGGCACACACAAATTCCGCTGACGGAAACCCTCACTTTTAAACCGGTTAGACGTTGCGTGATAATTAAATCATCGTCTGCTCCCCGGTGGATTTGCACGTGTCCGATCCACACTCACACACACACACGCTTCGTCTAACCGGCTTTAGTTTCATCCGGCGGTGATGCCCTTCAGTTCACTCAAACCCCCAACCCTAAAGCCGGTCCGAGGCACGTAAATTAAATCATGCTGTCGCTTCCGAATGCGTGTGTGCACTCCGAACACAATCACCTAATAGTGTGCGCGTGCGTGCGATTATAATGTATCGAAAGGTTTCCGTTCCGCGCTGTGTGTCGATCAGTCGAACACAAACGCGTCGAACGCTCATCACCTAATGCACGTAACGTATTTTTTTCTCGCATTATCCGTATGTCACGGCCACCACCACGTTCGACTGCCGGCGCCATAACACGACTCAACAAAACATGGGGCGCAACAAAAAAAACATCGCTCAGGACCTGGACATGATCAATCTTTTCGGTTCGCCCGCCGGTCGTGCCCTCACCGAGTCAACGACGGCGACGGCCAAGAGCAGCACTGCCAACATGTTTAGCCAGCAACATAACCACCACTACAGTCACAATTCACACGCGGCACAAAGCCCTACGATGGCGTCTCCTGCGTCTTCGTCCGCATCGACGTCGACGTCGCTGTTCAACACCGCAAACCATCACGGCCATCATCATCAACGTCCAACTCCGTCCGCGGAGTTGGCGGCGGCAGCGGCGGCTCAGCAGCACGAGCCACAGCCACATCATTTGTCCCAGCATTCCAACCACCCACAACCCACGCACCCGAAGCAAATCCGGCCAACGGCGGCGACGTTGTCGTCGCTGTCGCTGTCGGAGGCAGACACGGTGCTCAGGCTGCAGCAACAAAATGACATTATTAAATACGGGGCCGGCGCCGTGTCGTCTGACACAGGCACAGGCGTCGCCGCAGCGGATAAATCGAAGAAAAGTTTAATATTCAAATCAAACGTGATAGCGAGGAAGGCGAAATTCTGGCGCTTTCTCGACGACAACGGCGGCGGCGGCGGCGGCGAGAAGAGCAAGAAGAGCAGCCTGGAGGACCTGTCGACATCGTCGACCAGTGGCAGCGGCAGCGGCAAGAGCGGCAGGTGAGTGTCGATGCGGTGTCGATGGCTTCGATGGTTCAAGGACTTTTAATTATGTCTAGGCGCATTTTTTGTGCGCCCAAATTTGCGAAAAAGGTATACGTGATTGCGATGATTGTGCTATGGCAATATTGTTCTCGCATTATATGTTCCCAATTAATTCGGCGGCGCGCATATAACTTGATGACGCTTTCATCCCATCAAAAGGCCACCCGCGACCGCATTCGTGTCGAGAGCCAGCGCCGAGTAATTGGAGCCGTTGCCGAATGTCGCGAGCGTGCCTCGCGGTTTCGATACGGACTGATGACGGGTTGTTAGAGAGGTCTTGTTGAGAGTTTGCGACGACTTGAGGGGGTGCCTGCGCCTATGTTGTGACAGAGTACGTATACGTGAGTGAATGTGTGTACCGGAAAGTTTACCAGACACGTGCGAGCGGAACCGAACTTTACGCGGGTTCTTAACTTGACGGCCATTAAACTCGTCGTACCGACAACAAACCGGCTGGCAACGGTGTTTCAAATTGCTAGAAAATTGGCACGCACGATGGCGAATTGAGTCCTTGATTTGGCTATTGGCTGATGCGAGATGAACTTTAATGGTATGTTGAGTGTTTTTATTTCCTCGGGTTAGACTACGGTCGTCATTCCAATATGTCATGAACATAAATTGCATATACTGCAAATATGTCTTACTACTTTTGTGTGCTGTAAGCGACGTTCGGAGAACAATGACGATTGTACAGCTGACAAACAGTTACATTCGTTTATGGTTTATGGAATACTGCGAAATGCGAGAGCAAATATTTCAAACATCACATGATCCGAATCCGAATGATACAAAGGGCTTTTGTCTATAACACAATGAATCAACTCTGTGTTCCTGAAGCAAATGCTTGTTGAGGGTAAACTATTTTTTTTCCACACATATCAAATACGTGTTCGGACTATAAATCTAATTCATTTGCCAGCACGACAAACTTTTAGAAATATTGCGCTGCAGCACAAATTGTGCAATATTTCCGCCAGCCAGAAAAAATGGCAGAACAACCAGCGAATCGGACAAACAACTGGGGAAAACTTGTAACACGCTGCCGTCGTCATACGTTAAACTGCACTGCGAATTAACAACTTTTCTATTTGAACAAATCCCCGACACACATATAAATATGATACCCAGATACATGCGCACACACACACATCCAAAGCACATGTGCAACGTGCAGAAGAGTTGCGCTTGCACACAGCTTGCACTTGTTTATGTGGCTCTCGTAAACTTTTCCGAGACACATATCTCTGGGGAACGCGGGACGCGCGTGGAATTGTTTGCACTGCGCCGAAGGTATCTCGCAGTGAAAATTACGACAAATGAAATAAAAACATCGCGGCACTTCATCAACTCCAACACATTATACGTTGGATAAACTTGCGAATCTCGAAGTTGTTTTGTAACACAAATTGTATTATTGAATGCTTTCTTTCGTTCATGTCCACACAGTTTATCGCGATGGCGACGCGGCAACCAGAAGTCGAGCAGCGAGGTGTACCGCGAAGCCGCTCAAATGCTGGGTCTGTCGTGTACGCTGTGCGACAGCTGCCGTTGTCTCGACTGTCAGGTGGGTACCAGGAGAGATCTACTCGAAATGTCACCACAGCAAAACTCATAATGTTTCACAATGTCTAACACACAGAGCCGATACTTTGACTGCGACGACTCCGATACGTTCTCGGAGAACTCCTTCAATGCCGCCGATCTGGATGGCGCGCCATTCACAGCCGAGCAGCAGCAGCAGCACTATTATGCTGCTACCGATGCCGATTGCCGGTATGACGCCGAAGACACACAACTCTCCGATGACGGCAGCGTGACGAATCCCAACTACGATGGAACGGCGGCAGCTTCGTTGATGACGACGACGGCAACACCCAGCAGCAGCCGACTGACTGAGGTGGTGCACAATGCGACAAACGGCGCACAACAGCCAACAAGCGACACGGAACAGTCGCAGTCGCAACGCCAACAACCGATGCTTATGCAATTTGGCAGCGCAGCGGCAAATGGATAGCAACCGAAACGTGGGTAGATATCGACGATGCGACGATCGCGCCCATTTGCAATACGTCCAGCGTTTGTGAGTGTGGCGGCACGGCCTTCGAGGACGACAACAACGTTCTGCAAATTGGATAGCATCCAAGACGTTCGGCTCACCAATGTCAAAGCAAGGAAATATATATTATAGTTCAATGGTATCTTCATCACATAATGTATTGCATAACATACATATACACTGATTATACGAAATGAGATTGCTGATACGTGGCGCATAAAGATAGTCATTAATAATGTTCTAATCAAACTAGTGTTTTTACGATAAACACTCGCATATAAATACGTAATTCGTTCCAACCACTTACCCACATCACACACACACACACGATCCACACACATATTGATGCAATAGCTCCAAATATGTACGAATAAGCCAAACAAAATAAAACGGAACACAAACACTCACACGTCGCACCCCAACGACCGTACTCGACATCTTTCACTCCTGACACCCTGATGTGCATATAAAGCAACCGACGTCTTTCAACATATGCACACACCAGCAACCACCACCATACCTTCACACCACCTGCGCAGAGTTCGGACGCGCGCATATCGAGGGCACTCACACATCGCTGCACCGCATCACCACCACAAACATAACCATTACCATCATCACCACCGCAAAATACCGGTCGAAATATGGTCACGTATCACCACCGTTGCCGCAGCCGCCACCAACCACTATCCGCCAGTTCATCCCTATTTCCACACACACACACACGTTATGCGGTGCGCTGGCATGTAATAAAATGATGAATGAAAACATATTGGAGCAGAAAGATGCTGCTGCATCTGTGTCGCGTACACCTGCGAAGCACGTGAAGTGTGAAAGCGTGCTTCGACCGGTATACGCAAAGTTTCCGCTCTCTGATTGGGTGCCCCAGAGAGATGAACTAGAACGTAACTCGAATCAATGTAATCGAATTGTTCGCCACTGCGTCGTGAGCATTTATCGTGCGATTTGCGCGGAACAAATGTAATATTGTTTCGTTGAATAAACACTTATCATACGCACACACACACACACACACACAGACAGTAATGCACGCGATTCGCTGGCCGCGTCCGCGAGATGAAAGTTCGTGTCTATTGTTCGCGCCTATGCACATCATCGAGCATGCATGCCCTTACCGAGTGTAGTGTGTGAATACACTGTGCCAGCTGTGCCGGAAATTTTCCGCACGTATGCGCGTGCATTTGTGTGCGTGTGTGCGTGCGTGCTTCCGCATTTCGAGTGGCGCGAGAACGCAGTCAAGTGCGTTATTTTTACAGAGCACACACACAATCGTTTCGAGTGGGTGTGAAAAATGTTGTACGCGAGCCCGAATGCAATGCAAGCGCACACACACACACACACACGAACACACGTTCGCCGCTCGCCAGGGACGTGAACATCCGGTCGAAACGCCACGAGATGAACGCGTGAGTAATGCGATGAATCCTATTTATTGCAAATCGTTTCATGAAGTGTGTGGAAGATAAAATATTATGTTTCAATGAGTCGTCGAATTCAATATTCATATGTCTTTATAGAGCAGGTGTTGTTGATAAGCGTAAAGTTACACATCAAACAGGCATGATATACATAATTTGAAGCATATTCATCGGCGAATTCATCCTGAATGTGTTGGAAATTTCGATCCACTTAGGGAGAATTCGAATATGAACAGGGTGGTGATTTGCCTAATATGATTGTAGCGAATTCAAATCGCGAATATGATATCAATAAATCAGTCATGATAGTTATTTCATGTAATGCAATTATACTGTTACTTTCGTAACTGTTGGCGAGAACGGTGTCAGTGATTTTGCTATTGGGGTTGTTTGAATTGATTATGCCGCTGAAAATCTAGTACTTTCGTCGAAATGAAAGCTCTGGACCGATGACACAACATCCTGAAGCTCCAACATTTCCACCCGGACGTCATTCGAACCACCCACTAAACGCCCGCAACACCCACCGTGCTGTCAACCGAACACACGAGCCAGTCGCACATCGTTGGTAATTTTCACTCGTCACTCAGCCAAGTCGGTTCGTTGCTAAATCTCTTCTACTGTTGTCCGTGATTGTGATGTCCAATTTAAAACGATTACTCAGATATTATTATCCATTTTGAAGTCGGTTTATTCTACCAATTATTATTATAATGTTCCAATTGATTTCGATAGCTCATTCTATAATTTGTATTCGATTTATTGTTCAGGTTCGTTTGTGTGTGTGTGCGCGAAAACTCAATAACCCCTATATGAAAATCCGACCAAAGAGACAACAACAACATAATTAACCAGACACGAATCGAGTGTTGTTCCAAGTTCGTGAATGAATGGATAATAATGTGCTTCGGGGATTGAGATCACACTAATTGGAACGCCCAAATAACTTGCTTTTGTGCCCTACAGCGGAAAACATTGCAGCCAACACGAAGCCGACGACCTTCAATTCATCTTCTCCGGCCGAAAATCGAGGTAAATTTCCCGAACACATATGCTAGCATCAACACGACAAAACTCATTGTACTAACACGCCAATAGTTGCGCTGGGTATCAGATGACCACAATGACTCTCGTGCGCGAATATCGATTGCCGAGACGACGATCTGAGACGACGACTTCTCGATAGTTGATTCACATTCGCTCGACGTTCACCCGTCTCTCATGTCACTCGTCATGTCTCACGCACACTCACGTACACGCTAACGCACATCGCACACGGTCATGGCGTTTTTTCTTCCTTCGTGGTGTGCTCAGTATATTATACTATATATGAAGAACGCACACGCTTGTGCGAAACTTGTGTAGCATGAAATAGGATACCTTGATAGCTAAGAAATGGCGTCAACGCGCCAGCCGACCAAACTGCGCACAATCGCCCACTCATTCATTCGAGTTGATCTCATTATCATTCTTCGCACCGAGACAATGCGCGCCCACACACACACACACTCTCACACCGGAATACTCACACACCACCGCAGCATTCACTTTCGCTTTCACATTCGTCGACACACAGACCATGTAACTTATTGTATATTATTTACCACCATCCGAGGATTCATGTATTATACATGTTATTTTGTTTACGTCGCAGTGCGCAGTGCGAGGTGTGTAATGTGTATGTGTGTAGGTGTGTGTGCCCAATCAACCCCGCGTAGACACGGCAAACACGCACATACACAGACACAGAGTCGCAAACACTTGCACACACACACACACACACACTCACCCACTAATGCGCACAATCGATCGAAGTTCGGAAGTAGGTAAACACATCATGTGTGTGTGTGTGCGAACCCAAACACACGAGGATATGAATTCGTATCATGCGACATTCGTTAACAGAATAAAACGAAAAAATAACCCTGGCGTCGCTTGTGTACAGTATGACATAAGAGCAATCAGGATTTAGGCCAGCACATTTGTTGGGCTCGTTTGCCGCGATGGAAGTAGAGTATCGAATAACGCACGTGGAATGATGTCATCATATACTAGAATATACGCATAGTCTCACTTGTACAAAATCTGCATAAAAATCCAAACATATTACCGTAATATACGACACAATCACATCAACGCATCATCATTGAGCACGCTCCATTCTCTCTCTTTGATTCCGTGTGGTGGCGTCTCGGAATCTCCACTTCGATTCGATCCCACGACGATTGCCGTTTTGCAAAACTTGTGTTTATTGGTTTCCATTTCTTTTCGACTTTTTTCCAGGCGACCGTTTCAAATGCTCTCTTTCTAGTCTGAGACTATCTCTGTGTCTGTCGCGGGCGTGTGTGTGTGTCTACCAAGACCAGAATCAGAATTGACCACGCATTGTGATCACATTAGCGAACGTTGAGCGGCGATTGAGAAGTCTATAATTTGATTGAGGGCGCGCGCGCGACATACAAGCAAGCACGACGGTAAAATGGCTCCATTTAAACTGAAATTTCGAATGGGCCGATCTAGGAGCACGTCCCAGGACGCTCAGGACAACCACCACATCGATAACAGTCACAACAGGCACTCGACGATTGCCGGTGCCGGCATCGCAACCGCAGTCGTCCTGTCGACGCATCTCGCCGCTGGCAACGCGAATCGGCAGCAGCAGTCATCTCTGCCGCTCGTTCAATACAGCAACGACAACCGAACAACGCAGCCATCTCCGAGTCTGACCAACAGCAGCCGATCGCTTCAGGCACACGACTCATCGGGAAACGGAAACCACAGCGAGCAAAGCAGTTTGCTGCAGTCTCGTCGATCAGGTGCCGATTTTGTCTGTCTATTTTTTATCTCGATTCTTATGCTGATTAGATTATGTGTTTCATCTGTGGTTACCATCTGTTTCTAATGAAATTTTTGTGCGTACTTCGGTTACGTGACCTTCATGATTTTGGTTGGCTTTGGTGATTGTGTGACTTTGAGGGCACACAGCATGCGTGTGTCGGAGCCGTTTACCTTGTTGGCTTCGATGTACTCCACCAGGCGAGTGACGAAATTCATGTTCAATCGTTCTCCAAAACATATGATTTCAGTTGTATTAATTACATTGCTATTCTAGCCTACACCAATACGGTGGTCCAGGAGGAGAGTCGCAACGAGCGCAACGCATCCACGGTGCCGCTGAGTCCGCCACCCTCGTACGAGCACGTCCTCGAAGAGGTGAGTAGATGTCAATCCAAATGTAAGCCAACAGTCGAACTAACGATCGAACGAACTGCAGAATCGTCTGGCCAACCTGGACCGAGATAACAATCCGACTGCCAGCCGACAGTGGATGAATTCGAGTACATTCACAAAGTTGAATCAGCCCAACAATAACTACATTAGCAGCAGCAGCATCAGCAGCAGCACGAGCAGCAACGACCGAGATTTAGGCGCAGTGGCGTTCCGGTTCAGCACGATGGCCACACCGTCGCAGGAAGATTTGCTCGGCAATCTGGACGACGGATCGTCGGAGCCGTTATTCGCCAGCGAGAATACAGGTTCGAATGGTATGTGTGGGTGCTACTCTATAGGCCATTCATTCGTCGAATTCAAGTTGAGAAATCGACAGATTTCCATTGCGGGTCCTAAATGATTTCGAATCAAACTGATTCATGTTCGGATTGATATACTGGTGCCCATCAACAGTAATAACCTGTAAAAGAGCTTCGTATTTCAAATACAGCCGCCCAACACCTCTTGACACGTAACGGACCGCTTGACAACACCGTGGGCAAGGCGATTACTGCTAAACGGCGCATTGTATTGAAAAACTGTTTTCTTTTTTTAGAATACTTTTTTTGAATACTTCGATAAATCGCATTACGAAATTC
>JANTBZ010069384.1:0-21547 GCA_024741255.1 Exechia fusca | reverse complement strand
AAGTTGTGGAGTATCAACCAATCTCGAAATATATTTGTGTCCTTACAACATTTTGTCACTAAGATAATACAGAATGTTCATAAAAATCATTCGAACATTCATGCGATCATTTAGTCAATTTATGGGAATACTTCGAGTTATATTGCGCCATATCGTATTATTCCTTCCGTCGTTATTGCACCTTTATTTCGTGCACTTCTTGAACAACCGTCGTTGTATGTACAAATCAAAGTGTATTTGTTGGTGTATGTGTGTGTGTATTTGTAGTGTACGTATAGAACTATGACAAGAACACATAAACAAACACAGATACCCATCGATCCTCCGCACTTTACAACTAATATACAGGCATTATACTTAACAACAACCCGATCGAGCGTTCACAACTGAACGCACACACACACACACCCTCTTCCTGTTACACACAGACCGCCAGCGAGTCGACGAGGCACTCTCTCTCCCACTACTTCACCACCTCGCACTCACCTGCACTGCGCGTCTTTCGTCGCGCATCCGCCACCAACTGATGCTGCTGCTGGTGCATCGGCGGCTCCCCACCGCCACCACCCAAACTGTTGGGCTGTTTGGCGTGCTGACCACCGCCAGCATTGCTGCCGGAGCTCCCAGCTGTCACCGAGCGCTTCGTCGCTTGACCGCCGCCGGCAGCGGGACTGGCGGCGCTGGCGCCAGCCGCCGATGATGCTGGTTCCAGATGGTTGGCGGCCGCATTCATGGTCATGCGAACGCTGCGACGCGTGCTCATGATGGGCGACGACGATGAAGACGAAGAGTGGGCGGCTGTCGAGGGCATCTTGTCGTGCTGCTGCTGTTGCTGTGGAGTCGAAGTGGCGGTCGTCGCCGAAGTCTGATGTTGCGCTGTGCTGCAAGAGGCCGCTGGAGTGGCGGAGTTCGATCGTTCGGTGGTGTTCTTGTGGCCAGCGTTCGAACCAGCGTTTGTCGACGACGGCTGTTTGGCCGTCGACCCGGATGGCGTGCACGAAGACGCTCGCGATGCGACCAGCGCATCGGCCTGCTGCTGCTGCTGCTGGGCGGCCTTGTGATTGCGCAGCACCTTCTCGGTCGCCTCTTTGCTGTTCTGCAGCCGATTGCGAAACTTGCCGGCGATCTCGATCAGCGGCTCGTCCGAATCGGACGACGACTCGTCGCTGGCGCCCACTTCGGTGGTGGCGGTGGTTGACATCGAGGAGCTGTTCGTCGAGGAGTTGGTCGCCGCCGTCTTGCTGTGGGCAGTAGCTGCAGATGCGGCCGACGTGTTTTGCGACGAAGGCGGCTGATGACCAGTTGCATGGTGGTTCGGATGATGAAGGTGCTGCTGAATATGGCTGTTGCTGCTGTTGTGATGATGGTGATGGCCACCATGATGGTTGTTGCGCAGCGTTCCGATTTCAGGCATTTTCTTCATCGGTCCGCCGCCACCGACAAACGTCGCCGCTTGGCCTGGCTGCTGCTGTTGATGCTGGCGCTGCTGCTGCTGGGCGACCGTCGTCGTGGTCGTGGTCACCACAGTTGTGGCCGCCGAGGCGGTCGACGAGGTCGTTATCGAAATGGTCACATTCTCGATGGTCGTTTTGCGCGGCTTCTTGGCGCTGCGCGACGGCAGCTGAAGGTTGCCGACGCCGCCAGACAACACATCGTCGGTGGACTGCGTCGAGCTCTCCGAGCCGAGCCGCTTGCGTTTGGTGGCGCTACTGAGCGTTGGCGGCGGTGCAGTTGTCATCTTATTCGGCGTTGCCGGAACGATGCTCGGTTTCGGACTGGCACCCCGATGATGCGCCTCGGACGAGGCCGTCTGCCTGCTGCTCAGCATCAGCATGGCTCCGCCGACGCCGCCACCATCCGTACACGGACTGTGCTTCGGAACACTGCTGCCACTGCTGCTGCCGCCAGCCGACAGCACCTCCATCGGACTCTCCAACTTGCTGCTGGCCCGCGTCCGGACACGCGGCCCGTTCTCGCCGCCCGCAGCGGGTATTTCGATCAGCAGCTGGCTGAGCACTTCCTGGTCGTCGCGAGCGTCCTGCGCGGCATCCTCGGCGGAGGACGAGCGACTGATCGGAGTCAGAACCACTGAAGACGAACTGCTGGTGTTCTTGTTCAGCGTCGGCTGTGGCGAAGCGGTTGCGGTGCGGCGCATCGCGGCCTGCCGGTCATCGGCGCCAATCGGCGGCAGCTGGATCTTCTCGATTTTGATGACCGCCTTGGTGGCGGCCGCCGCGGCGGCAGCGGATTCCTCGCACTTGACGTCGGCAGTGCCGCCAATCGATGGCGACTTCTTGCAGTTGTTGGCGTTGGCCGCCAGCTTGTTGCTGTCGGCGGTGCTCAGCTTGTGAATGGAAATGCTGTTCGGTTTGGCCTCTTTGGCCTCCTGCTTGGCGTGTCCACTGCCATCCGGATGCTTGGCATCCGACGACGGCAGGCTGGTCAGCGTGATCGAATTGCCGCCGGCCTCTAGCAGCTGTTTCGGTTTGTTGGAGGCGGTTGGGGCGGACGCGGTGGCCATCGACTGCGTTGGCGCCGACGAGCGCAACGCATGGTCGCCGTTCAGCTTGGTGCGGGAGCCCAGCAGCCGCAACTCTTCGGTCAAATTGGTTTTATCACAGGTGGTTGTTGTCGAAGTGGTCGTTGATGGGGCGGCGGGTGCCGATCCGGCCGATGCTGGCGTTTGAGGTCGCTTGCCGGTCCCAGCCGGCGTGGCGGACATGCCCTCCATCTTGGCCAGAGCGGCCTCAATGTCCGAGATGTTGGTGAAATCGTCGACATTGATGACGGTGGTCTTGGTCATTTGCGTGACGACCGTTGCCGAGGTCGGAAGCTGTTGTGGCTGGGCGCCGGATTTCGTGCGGTTTCCTGCTGCCGACTTCGCTAGATCGGGCGGTGTATCGGGGCGCAGCTTCTTGGCGGCAGCTGGCGGATCAACCGTGGTGCCGCCGCCGCCGCCGCCGCCCATCGCCAGCGGACTGGAGGACTGGTGCGGCGATTTTTCGGACAGCGCGTCCATCGATTCGATGCCGCTGTCCTCGCCCTGCGCGTGGGCGCCGGGTGATTCGCGGGCGGTTGAGCCCGCAGCCGAAGCTAAAGCGGCTGCGGCCGTAGCAGAGGCTGGTTCACCGGTTGGACTGGGCTGTGCAGGTGTTTTCGCTTGTTGACCGGCGGCCGCTTTCGAAGAGGCTGCTGGATCAGCAGATGTAGCAGGTACAGTGTTGGATGAGGAGGAGGAGGTGGATGATGTTGTTGTTGTGGTGCTGGACTCCGCAGCCGACGACGACGAGGAGGACGACACTCTCTGACTGTACGCATGCATGTTGTGCGGATACGTGACTTTGTTCGGTCTGCTGCTGATGTTCTTCGAGTCTGCGTCCGGATGCTGAGATGAGTCCGCCGCAGTCGTGGTGGTGGTGCCACTGGGAGTCACTGATGGCTCGGTCGCGGTAGACGACGCCGCCGCCGATGGGTGCCACGATGACGCCGATCCGCTGCCACCGCCGCCGCTCCCGCTCGGCTCCAGCAGCTTCTGCTTGAACTTCTCACCGCTGATGGCGTTCATGCAGCCCTTGGGCATGGAGACCTGCGTCGACGACGGCGGATCGGCTGCAGCCGTCGTTCCGCCACCGCCGTCCTTCTGCCTCGGTGTGACCGCCAGCACGGACAGAGGCGAAGCGGTCGCCGCATTGCTGCCGCACTGCTCCGCCTTATCCGCTGCGAGGCTGTCCACTTTGGAGGGGGTGACCACGGCGGCGGCGGCAGCCGAAGTGGTCGACAGCAGAGGCGATCGCCGCTTGAGCTTCGCCACCGTTTTGTGCAGCTTGCTGTAGGTTGCATTGTTGTTGTTGTTGTTGGAGTTTTTCGGCATTTTGGCGGCGTTGGCTGCGCTCTGCTGAGAGGTGGCGGCTGCGGCAGCGGCAGCCACTGTCACCGACAGCGAGGCGTGCTGCGGCAGAGTTCCGACGTTCGTCGAGCCAATCGGTCCGTTTGAGTGGCGAGCGTGCTCGAATGACGGAGGTTTGTTGGTCGAACTGGCAGACTGTTGTTGGTGTTGTTGCTGGTCGCTTTGGCCGCTCTGGCTGAGACGCCGTCTCTTCTCCGGATAGTGCTGCTGCTGCTGCAGTTGCGTTTGATGTTGAAGCTGCTGCTGCTGCAGTTCCATTGGACTGCAACTGCGCTTGTGATTGTGACCGATCGTGGCCTTGCTGCTGGTCTCCGAGTCTTGAGACTTGATGCCGGCAATGCCATTGTGCGACGATGAGGACTGTGACCGCTGCTGTTGCTTGACTTGGTAGCTGTCGCCGCCACCAGATGCTGACATTTCGAAACGCTGCTGCTGCTGGAGGTGGTGGTGATTGTTCGACTGGGTCGAATGCGGATCAGCCGGATCCGCCACAATCGATCCAGTATAGCGAGGCGACTCGCCACCGTCCACTGCACTGCCGCCCGATGCCGAACCACCGCCACCGCCGCCGCTCATCGACTTCTTGCGGTCCTTCTTCGACGTCTTGATGACCATCGAGTTTCGGCCGCGCAAACTGATGTGCAACGGCGGCACGCGCAGCTCCTCCGCTCCGCCTCCGGCTTGCGCCGGCGACGACGACGAGCTGTTGGGCAGCTGATGGTAGCCGGAGCTCGAGGTGACCGTCGACGACGATGAGGAGGTCGTCGAAGATGGTGAGGACGAGGCCGAGTTGATTGTATGCACGGCGGCGGCGGCGTTGGATCCGGCGGATCCGGCGGCAGAGGCGGAGGTTTTCTGTGACGACAGATTGGTGTGGTGATGGTGATGGCTGGCTGCCGTTGGGGGCGCCGCGACAACGGGATTGGATGAAGCAGTCGGTGGTGTTGGTGCCGACGACGAAGTCTGGCTGCCAGCCGGTGTCGGCGGAACGATCGCACCATGCGATGGCGACTGACCGAGGACGACACTGCCGCCACGCTGTTTCTGGGCGGGCGTCGGCACGAACGAGACGTCCACCTTGTAGGCGGGCGCCACCGGCTCGGATTTCTCCAGTTTCAGGCGCAGTTTGATCTTCTCCTGCACGCCACCGCCACTGCCACCCGTCGATGTGTCCGTGCTCGATGCTCCGCCAGACGCCACCGCACCGGCGGCCGCATCGGCAGCCGCAGCAATGTTGGCCGCTTTGCTGAGCTGTCGCATCTTCGCCTTGTCCTTGCCCGCCGAAGCAACAGCGGCCGCCGAAGCGACTCCGATCCGTGCGATCGAGGCCTTCTCTTTGGCCGCCGACAGCTTGGCCGGGTTCTTGGGCTGCTTGGGGGTCTTGCGCTTGACCGGCGGCACCGTAGCGGCGGCGGAGGCGGCGGCAGCAGCGACCGCATCGATGGCGCCCTCAGCCGCCACTGAAGCCGCCGATTTGCGGCTGCGCGCCGACTGATCGGACTGATTCGAACGCTCCGCGTCGCTCAGATCCGAGGCGATGCCCTTGGAGAAGCCGGTGCTGCACGAGTTCTCATCGTCTTCGTCGACGCCGCCGCCGACGCCGCCGTCGGCGTTGTCGTCGTTGTCCGAGTACAGCGGATTGCCCATCTCGGTGACGGTGAACTCGGGGAACGAAGCGGTGGCGGCTTGCGCGGCGGAGGCGGCCGCGGCGGCAGCTGCACCACCGCCGCCGCCATGCTGGCCGCCGGCCTGACTGGAGGCCGAATCGTCGTGGGAGGCGGGCTCCAGGTCGCCGGTCAGCGGATTGATGAGCAGTTGCTGGGGCTTCGGCTGCTGCTGGGGCTGGGCTTGAGGTTGAGGTGGAGGCGCAATGGTGGGAACAGTCGACGTTGCCGCAGCCGCCGCAGCCACCGGCGGTGCCGCTGGTGGCGGCAACAGCGCGGCGGCCGCCGCCGACGCCTCCATCAGATCAAATCCCAGCTCCTTGGACACATCGCCAATGGCGTCCAGCATGTCGCCGTCGCCCAGCGCAATCGAGTACAGATCGGTTTTGGTCAGCTCATCGAGATCGGTCAGCTGCTGCATGAAGTCGTCCTTGGACTGGGATGGCGGCGGGGTGTGCTGTTGCTGCTGCTGCTGCTGCTGCGACTGGATGAAGTTGTACTGCATCTGGTAGCGCGTGAACTCCTGAAAACTGTCCTTGGTCGCCGAGTCCATGGGTTTGAGGGCTGGCCAGCGCGGTGGATTGTAGGTGGTGGATTGGTCGATCGGCTGTTGTTGTGGTTTTTGCTGCTGCTGCTGCTGTTGTTGTTGATGTTGTGCGGTGGCGGGCTGTTGTTGTGCGGATTGGGAGCGGAACTGCTGCTGCTGTTGTTGCTGCTGCTGCTGCTGCAGATCGAGCCGAAGGCCTTGCGGTTGGTTGGGATGCAGCTGTATCGTTTGACCGGCAGGGAATCGAGTATTGCACTGTTGTTGTTGCTGCTGCTGCTGCGTGAGGCGTTGCTGGTAGATGGAATTCGGAGGCTGTTGCTGCTGCTGCTGCTGCGTTGATTGTTCGTGCGGATGCTTGGGCTGAAGGTGTATGGCAACGGAACCGGTGCCTGCCGGTTGCGATTGGACACCGGCGGCGGCGGCGGCGGCGCCGAACGGAATCTGCACCGGTCTGCCCTGGAGTAGGGGTTGCTGATGCTGTTGGAGCTGGGATTGATTGGAGTGCTGCTGCTGCTGCGGCACGAATCGGGATTGAATCTTAACGTTTACATTGGATGATTGAGAAGGCACTGTCGTCATCGCGGTCATGTTGTTGCTGCTAACACTAGAACTACTGCTACTGCTGCTGTTACTCTTCACCAGGCCACCACCACCGCCACGGCCGACGACGATCTGCTGCTGCTGGTTGAGGCCACTGTTATTGTTGTGCACGATCAGCTGATGCTGCTGCTGCGGCATAGATGTCGTCGTCGTCTGTACAATTGTTGTCTGCGGTTGTTTGTTTATCACTACACCGGTTTTGTTCTTCAGCTGCATTTCGTCGATGGAGGGCGGTGGACCCAGCGTGCTGCCGCTCGCGGCGTTCGAGGCCAGCAGCACCAGCTCCTGGCCGTTGCGCATGACGGTTTTGATGGGCGTCGCCGTTGCCGTCGACGTTGCGGTGGTGGCCACCGTGGCGGCCGTAACCGTCATGCCGTTGTTGTTGCTGCCGCTGCCGCCGGCGCCGCCGCCGCCGCCGCTCTCGTTCTGCAGCAGATTGACCAGCAACGGACTCGAATTGGCAATATTGTTGTTGTTGGTGGCGGTAGTAACTGCGATTGTGGTGCTGGCGCCGCCAGCATTGATTGTCGGCGCCACCGGCTGTGGCTGTTGCGACAGTGGCCTCTTGGTGCCCTGCTGCTGCTGCTGCTGCGCGCCCGGATACGGAGGAGGAGCGCCGAAATGATTGGTGACCACAACGGCGGCCGTATGTGGCGTCGCGCCGGCATTGGTGCCCCCCGCCACTCCGGCCGACATGTTCATGGTGTTCTCGCGCCGATGGATGACACGCGCTTGCGTCATGCTCTCGAACGGGTACTTGCCGGCGCCAGCGTTGACGTTGCCGCCGATTTCCGAATGGCCACCGCTGCTGGTGGCCGCCATGCCAACGCTGCCACCGCTGACGATCGCCGTCGTGCCCGACGACGCCATCGTCACCGAACCGGAGCCACCGGCTGCGATCGGAATCGTGCTGTCCATCGGGCAGACCATGTTCGGTGACTTGAAGACCACCGTCGAGTCGGAGCCCGGCCGCAGTTGACTGGCCGCAGTGCCGACGGCGGCGGCGGTCCGTTGCAGCATGGCAGATTGGCCAGACGCCGTTGACGACGTTGAGGCTGAGGCGGAGGCGGAGGAGGTGGTTGATGCATGATGCTGTTGCTGCGTCTGCTGAAGCTGGTGCGCAGCAGCGTTGAATTGTATCTGCTGTTGCTGCTGCTGCTGCTGCTGTTGCTGCTGGTGGTGGTGATGATTGTGATGCTGCTGCTGCTGCTGCTGAGGTTGCAGTTGCGGATGCTGCTGTTGATAATGCTGCTGATGATTATGATGATGATGTTGATGCTGCTGCTGATGCTGCTGCTGCTGTTGCGGATGCTGGTGATGGAGGGTGGAACTGCTACTGGACGCAGCTGCTTGCGATGCTGCCTGCGTCAGAATGCTGGCCAGGTCGCCGATGCCGCCAGCTCCAGCCGGATCTGAACGGAGTGAATAACGAAATGGATTAGTACAATGCGTGGGACGTGAAGCCATCCCTCGACACACTTACCGCCCGCCGATGTCGTGCGCAGCACGATCTCCTGGTGGCGTCCGCCGGGCCCGCCGGCCGCCAGCCGCAGCGAGATGCTCGACTCGCCGTCCAGCTGCACGGCCAGAATGCCGAGGGCGCGCAGCGCCCCGTTGCCGTCGGCGGCCAGCTGACGCAGGCGGACGGCGGCCGCCATCGGGATGGACAGCGCGACGCGGACGCTGTTCCATGGCTCGACCTGTGCGAGGGGGTGGTGGGGCATGCTCGTTCGTCAAAGCGGCAACCGAAGCACACACGGCCACACAACCTTCGCGTGGTGAACCTGCGTGAAGGTGGGAGAAACGACGGGTGTTAATACTGGGCTGGGCTTATGGGATGCGGGCGGAGGCGCCTCCGCCCCGAAAGGAACTTGTGAGTGTGTGTGTCTGCTAGCCAGCGTCAGAAATGGGCCGCCATTCTGTGCGTGAGTGTTTATGTGTGGCGGTGTTTCGTTTGGTCGCTGTATGTGTGCGTGTGTGAGTGTAGTAGTGGTTATTGTTGTTGTTGTGAACTCTTCTCAGGTGCGCCGCGATGTTTTGATGCACTTATTGGAGAGTGAGTGCGAGGTGTACGCGTAGAAGAACGCGATATGAAGAACACGCAAGATTATAGTTACCTTTTTATTGAAATATGCAGAACATCACATGTATTCGCATCGACGGTAGAACGGGCCAATCCTGCAAACGAAACATGTAATCGCATCGATTTAGTCGGAGGTTCGGTGGTCCTGGTTCTGTTCTTGTTTGCTATTCAATTGATCTGTGTCTTGTCGTAAATGTATCCTTCTTTGGTCACTGTTGAAGTTGTATGTAGGCCATGTTCATGTTCATCTACGCAATCGCACACACACACACACACGCGATACGCGATTGCCGAGGCGTCTCGACTCCAAGTGTCTCTAAGCTCTGAGCCGCACATGCACAGATGCATTCCATTAGCCAAATAGTAGCACAAGTACTTGCACGCGCGAAACTTCCGGATGGGGCCAGTCAAAGGCTCAATCACACATAAATGTGGAGAACGAGCTGCTAAACTCGCTTCTCGCTTCGGACACGAAGCAAAACAACCAACGCATCGGAACACGGAGCCGAGCGCGCGTATCACACTAAAAACACAACGACGCAACTACACACACACACACACACACACACACACACACACTAGAGATGGGAGCGGCACACACGAACGCATAATAATGTGCGTGAAAGCACGCGGGCCTCTTTGCCCGTGTGTGTATGTGTGTGTGCGATCGTGTATGGCCACATACGGCACTATATCCAAGTGGGGGCCACGTTCGCGTGTGGGAGGGTTTGTTCTATTTCGTGTTACCACAGAATCCTTGTGCGAACGCCGATGACGATGATCCGAAAGCCTAGCGTTTATGTGTGCGTGTGTATGCGTCGTGTTTCTATAAAATTAACTCCACAACAGACGTAAACGCGTAAACCCACAACATGCTAGATGTTCTCAACTTTAGAAGTGTTTGGTTCTCAACTCTCCCCAGCCGAGTGAGCATATGAAATGGGCACAGAACAGTGCTCCCACATTTTTAACAACAGTTTTAACACATATACACTTGAAATTTACATTACACAAGCTCGCTTTATATTTATTTTTCACTAAATTACACCAAATTATAATTGTTTTGCTTACGTTACATATGCTCTCTCTTGCACTGTACACATCTTTATCACAAAAACACTACGCGAGCGGTCGAGTAGCGCCACGCTGCGGTGTTGTCTACAACTACGAAGGCCAGAGAGAGCCCAGAGAGTGGTTCTGTGTTCAGCGCAGCGCTACACAACGAGAGGGAAAACGAAGAATATGTCCAAGTGACAAACACACACACATGCACACACATACACACCAACACAACTACAACTACAAATACACGGTGTGTCTGTATGCTGTAATTAGGATTCTAACCCACACACACACACACATCCATTCCAATTTGTACACAGAAACTCTCAAACATACAAAATACGATTGCAAACTAACTGCGGGCCTCACAACGCACTCGGCCCTAATCACTCGGATGCGCGTATATTCGCGTTGCTATCGCACCTCACTCGCGAGTTTCGCAAAGCCATGCGACCCGATAAAATCACCGCACGATCTGTGAATTTACCAAATGCGTGCACGAACTTTGTGTGCGCGTGTACTACTGTGTGCGTGCGTAAAATTGTACCTTTGAAAATCCCACACACACACACTCGCACACACATGCACGTCGCGAGTCGCGAGAGAGAGCACCCACAGAGGGCCAGTGTACTCAGTCGACTCAGTCATGTCAAGTGTAGCGCGAATTGCGGGCCGAGTACACTCAACGAAACAATTCAGCCATTTTGGATCAGAGAAACAGAGCGAATCTGCGCAACGCCGAATCGAGAGCAGGCAGTAACGTTATCTCATCAGCTGAGAGAATGTTAACAAATGCATACACATACACTGCCACACACACACACACACAGAACTGCGTTACGCATTACGTGTGTTTTATGTAAATATATACATACATCGCGAGTGCGAACCATAAGTTATGCTGTTTGTTTGTACGCGCGCAAATCGAATCGCGCACACACACACAATCGGCTATTGCGATTTTGCGCAGACAACATATGACACTCACCTGTTTGTATGCAATATGGTATCCAATTCACCTGCCATGCAGTCCGAAACCGAAACACTCGCTGCACTGCACGATACGACGGAGACGTGACGCGTGCTATCGCGCTACCGCCGCGATGATATTGCTGTTTGTGTACACGAGCGAGCGCGCGTACACACAACAGCTCCGTGGTGTGTTATCAACGCCACACAGAAATATCTAGTAACCCATTTCGTGGGCTGCTGCGCCCAAACGGTGTGTTGTGATGATGATGACGATGCTGATGCACTGCACACACACACACTGCGCGAATCCGGAGAGTTTGGACTCGAGGGGTGCCAAGCGTCGTCGGTCAGCCCGTCGGATGTTTGATGGATTTTCCTCGTCACAGGCGCACAGGTCACTCACACGTTGGAGGGATGTTTTTTCTGCAGTCCGTATATGTGTGCTGTGTGTTGTATGTTTGGCGTGTCACACACAAACAAACGCGCGACGGCGCTCTTTCTGCCCACTATGCCAGGCGCGGAGAGCATTCGTATGAATGCCGTCGTCGTTTACGTAAAACCGGATCGTTCGTTCGTTCACTACTACACTCGCAAGAAAATCGTGTGTATACGTTCTGTGGTGGAGTTGTTGTTGTGGTTATCTGCAAGCAAACACCACGCAGAGCGCAGAGATCGCGTATTGTTTTGTGTGCGCCTCAAACACGAACGCACACACACACACACTCCGTAGAGCGTGCAGCAGCCAGCAGTGTGGACAAATGTACAACGCATGTACGGCGGCGGCCTGCGCACCGATTTGCGACAGTGCTAAATGGACACAACGCAGGCACGCGGACTTGGCGGCTGGATCGACGACGACGGATCGACGGGGACTGCGCTTGCACTGCCAGGCTCCGGAATGCACATGACACACTTGTACACATGCAAGCACCACACAATCCACGCATACAAAAATATACGCACGGCGGGCGATAACCACACGCACACACATGCACACGCAAGCGCACGCACACACCAACAAATGTACACGACGTCGTCGTCGTCGCAGTTTTCGCTTCGGAAACGCACGCAGGGCCCTATGGTAAACAGCTACGCACGGGCTTCGCACTAATTACACACACACACACACACACACGTACACACAGTCGTGGCGCGGGACGCGGGGCGGACGCGCGCGTGGGCGGCAATGTGGCTCGACGGGAGTCCGCACGTTGGCAACGGGACGGACGCAAGGCGCAAGGCAAAACAAGTTTTCCGCTGGGACTCGCGCGACGACGACGAGGACGTTTTGTAGCTCTATACTGTGCGCGAACAATAACAACGGCGGCCATTTGCATTTTCTAAAAAACTTTGACATGCGACACACATACAGAGCGCGACGACCGACGACACACGAACAACGGCGCGTAACGCATGCGTGTGTGTGTGTGTGTGGAGTGCAGCCGAGAGCCAGAGCGAGAGAGGGCTAGCGGGGAGAGTGGGCCCGGGTGGGATGGTGAGCAAGGCGGGTTTCGTTGAGTTTGTGCGGTGTAGCGCCACGGAAGCGCCTGCATATAGGCCAACTGGCGTAGTTTTGAGTTCGACACGACTATTCGAAGTAATATTTTGAAAACCATTTTATAAATCTATATTTAAAAAACATTGGGACCGACCCGCGAATATTCTTAACTAGGTTGTTATATATATATAAGGTTGTTATATATATATATAATATCATCCCGACTACCCGTACACGGAGGAAGAGAAAGAGCTAGAGCTAACAGCAAGCTAATACGTACGAGTTATGCTTGTACGCTCCATACAGCATACAGTCACATAATAGTTCGGAAACGTAGAAATACCATCTACCATTCTAACTATTCGTTGAATTGTTGATAAAGTCCAATAGGTCCTTAGAAATCAATAACTTCGGAAATAAGGCACCTAATTCATGTTCAACATTGAACCAAACTTCTTTTTGGTAAACGCCTTGATGATAAGAACAAGCTGGTTCGAGGTGCCTTTACATGACATTTCTTGTTAAATCCAAGAAAGTGCTAGAGCAAGCATGCTTATAAACTCGCAACAAAGCTTGTTATCTCTATCAACAACTCGTAAATACCTTATTAACCCTTTCAAGAAAACATAACTAGCAGCTGGTAACTAGCCCGCTTTAAACACCTTGCTTCTAGCTCATTTGCTTGGTAAAATATTATAACTTACTGGTTAAATTTTCGTGGTTAGTTAGGTCGAACGACTGTAAACTAATCATGGATTTCTATAGAACCAATCCTGCACAGCAAATCTGTAACTTCAAACTAAACTAAATCCAGAAATCTATTTTCGCTAAACTCTAACTTCACTAACTTCATCACGACCGGTGCGCTCTCATTTAGCTTGATTACATTCCACTTTTATTCTTACAGATGATAGACTAAACCGCAGACACTAAACGTCCACCAACCGCCCCGGAGAACTCTGCGGATCAACTGCAATCATCCTCACAGTGCAACTTCGACCTACTTGGCCGGGGCGGACTGCAGATGACCGGCCTGGCGCATGCGCTCGAACGACTTCTTGGCATCGTAGTTCCTGCGAAACAAAACAGTTTGAGTCATTAGTTCCAGCTCAAAGCCATCGCCCGGCCCGGATTGCACTCACTTGTAGAACTCGGCGTAGTCGCGCTTCTTCGGGTCGTTGATCACGACCTTGTACAGCACGGAGGCGGCGATCGACAGACCGATGGCGGCGAACAGGTTGCGCTTGACGGAGGCATAGTGCAGACCCTTGAGCACCGGCGGCCGCTGGATGGGCCCGTTGCTGGACACTGCTGCTGCTGCTTCGGCGGCCATCTGTGCGGAGAGCAAGTACACAAACAGCACACACACGTACACACGCACACACATTCATACACACACATACACGGGAATTAGTAAACCAAAACATAGTGACGCGCTTACGTAACCCAGCGACCCCAACGGAGGCAACTGCCGTTTGTTGGCTCCGTTGGATCGTTGCGCAAGACCGTTCTTGAGGCGGCCAATTGGTATTTTACACAATTTTATAGATGTTTGCTTACTTTATTGGGGTTTTGGTATTGAGAATACGCGTAGAAAATATGTGAAGAACAAGAAACCGCAAGGCTTCGCTGACAGAAGAAAATGTGCAGTGTTTTTTTGTTGGGTATGGTTAAACGTCAAAATCAGAGCGAAATGACAGTGCTGTCAGTTCATGGTGGAGAGAATCGAGATTTCGAGATTCGAAGTGTTGCGTTCAATGGTACTGGTGCTGAGTAACTGATAATTTTTGTAACGAACTTTATAAAATAACAAAAATTAATTGTATTTTTCGTAACTTTTTGATAAAATCATATTAAATCGTTTTATATACTGTAATTATTGCAACTGCGTGTGTTATTGTATTGCGCGAGGTACTTTGCTGTAACTGCTACATTGGCCATTCAGAGAGATAATGGTAAAAGATAAAAGCAAGTGCTCTCAAGATTAAGATGCATGGGTCATAAAAAGTATTGACATGCTCGAATCCGCGATACCCACGTGCGACCGTGTATTGCTGCTCATTTGCTGTTCAGCGTTCAACCAGTTGTGATCATCATTTGTAGGACGAAGTATTTGAATATTTGTTCATCTATTCATTCCAGTTTGCCCATGAGTTCAGCCACGGGCATACCTGAGACATCAGCGACAGCTCCTGCGAAAGGCGGAGTTGCTGCTAGTCATTACAATCAATATGCGGTTACATTTATTGGTATGTGATGCGGTATGTGATTCATTATATTGTAGTTATAAAATTAATCAAAGCTTATCAAACCATAATACCGCCGCAGTGACTCTGCTATCGTTCTCCGGCGGCATGGCACTCGGATGGAGTTCGCCGTCCATACCGAAACTACTCAACGACCCAGACAATCCGGTTCACATCACGTTGGGCGAAAGCTCGTGGGTGGTTTCTCTGATGGAGCTTGGCATTGCGACGGCCGCTCTGCCCGCGGCGCTGCTTATGGACAAGTGAGTATTCTCTGTTAATTTTTATGTTGATTCATTATTGTCAAGTTTGGCCTTGACAATCATATCGGAATTAATTAACGACGACACACGACATGGTATATATCAAATACTAAAACGATATATAACTGATAAGAAGCGATCGCCGATTAGACGATTAGCCTAATCGTTTGCTACCGCATATACCACATACAGACATACCGCATACACGAATCGTTCGTACAGAGTTATTATATTGATGTATCTTTGTCCAATGTAGTATAATAAATTAGTTTCAATTTAAATTTTGTAGAAATTAGTATTGTGTGGCAATTGTCAATCTTCAGAAGTCCAAACAATCAATCTTGTTATCTCCGATGAACAAATTAATTTATCGATATTCATCGAGTAAAAAATTGAATTATTGAATATAATTTGTTAAATTATATTAAAACGTTAGAAAGTACAAGGTGTCGCATAATTCTTAACCCTAAATTAAAACGGTGTAACTATCGCGAAAGGCCTTTAATTTCAATTAGGTTTTCACATTCGTGAAGTGGAAGGATGTACGGTCGCTTATCTTCATATCCATCCATGTCGCGCGACTATAATAAGTAAAAATGTCTGAAACTGTTATGTTCATATGGAATGCAGTCGGTATGCGAGGATAACGGGATATTTGCGTCAAATGTGCCTGAACTAATGACCATAGGAAAACCTTCCACGCCAATAAAATGTTAATAAATTTAACTGGTTTTCATATAATATTAATTTCACACCGGAAAGTATGCTATGACGAAAAATAAGCGTTGATATGAAAGATAACTGCAGTTTTTCCAATTAGACCAATTTCAAAAGCCATATTTCGGGGTTGCATCCAATAACTAGACATTTTATAACGTTTTCCGATTTGGGACATTCAACTCAGCCTTCAGCTTCAGAATTTTTAAGCCTAATAAAAAGGTTTGGTCGAGATTACCACAACATATTAGTGCAAATTTCGAATAAAAACGTTAAAACGTACATGAATTTTACAAGGACCGGGACGACCAACACAATGCCTATATCATTTTTCTGTTTCTGTGTACAACAACTTGCCTGATCCTTCCACTTCACAAATGTGAAAACATTAACACAATCATCAATCATATTCATATTCTTATACCCATGTTTAGCATGGTTGCATCGTCTATACAAAATAATTAATTTAGGTGAAGAAACGCATACATCGGATATGGCTCTATTTGAGGGCATCCGTTCAAACGAATACACTCTGGAAAACGGTGATCTTTTGCGATGAGTGCACATATTCATATTTGATGGCCGCAAAAATGTATGTACGTATATATACACGAACAATGCACCCATATGCTTAACATGTGTAAGATGAGTAGAGAAGAGAAGAACATAGGACATTTTCGTAAATCATCGATATCATCGGAAGCACTTACTGTAATAAATCAATTTATCGAACTTCAAAGTTAGTATAAATTCGTTTTTGTGTAGCAAGTAGCAATTGATTAATCAATCTTGATTGTTCTTCGCGATGAACAAATTCTATTCTATGAATAATGTAAAATTATCTTCAAATGGAAAGTAACTCTTATGCAGCATTTATTGCTACATATATAAGCGTTATCATTCACTTAATTGAATAAATAAACACATCAAATTATTTAACTCCGAAACATCGTGCCAACTTAGCATTGACATATGGATGTTGGGTCGTAAATCTTATCATTAAGTTCTCGTTATTGCGATTCGAAATAGTATCCGATGAGGTTGATATTTCGTTCAACCAATATGTGTTTTTTTATTCATTCACTCTTTATATATCCATCGTTTGCCCCTCCCCCCTCCAGACTCGGCCGCGTCAACGCCATGCGCATCGGCGCCCTCCCCATCATCTGCGCCTGGATCCTGATCAGCGTCGCCGACTCCGTCGCCTACCTCTTCGTCGCCCGCCTCTTCTGCGGCTTCACCTTCGTCATCTGTCTCGGCGTCATGCCCATGTACCTGGGCGAAATCTCCTCGCCGCAGATCCGCGGCCGCCTCACCATCGCGCTCACGCTGATGAGCAAACTGGGCCTCACCATGTCCTACAGCGTCGGTCCGTTCGTCGCATTCCGCACGCTCGCCTACATCTGCATCGTGCCGCCGATCCTGTTCATGGCCGCCACCCTGTGGCTGCCGGAGAGCCCGTACCATCTGCTGGGCGCCGCCCGATGGGATCGGGCGCGCCAGAGCTTGCGCCAGTTGCGTGGCGGCAGCCGCAGCGGCTGCTCGGATGCCCAGCTGGAGGCGGAGCTGCTCGGCATGGACGAAGCGGTGCGGCGATCGCGTGAATCTCGAGCTGCTGGCACTTTCGCTGATCTGTTCAAGCGACGCGGCCACCGCCGGGCGCTGGGCATCATTGTGGCGCTGGCCAGCATCCAGATGCTGTGCGGCAGCCAGGCGATTCTCGCCTACTCGCAGACGATATTCGGCAAGATGCAGATCGGTCTGCAGCCGAGTCAGGTGTCGATTATACTGGCCAGTGTTCAGCTGGTCTCGGTGATGGTGTGCACGGCGGTCGTGGATCGGGTGGGGCGGAGGCCGCTGCTGCTGTTCTCGATTTGGGGCACGACGGTGTGCAATTGTGCGGTGACGGCGTACTTTGTGGCGGAGCGGCGCTTCGGCTACGATGCGGACTGGATGTCGTGGATGGCGACGGTGGTGCTGATGTTCTTCATCGTGTGCTACAGCATTGGGCTGCCGTCGGTGAATCTGGCGGTGCTGGGCGAGATTTTTCCGACCAATTTGAAGGGCATCGCGATGCTGGTGTACACGATGACGACGTCGCTGCTGGCGTTCGGGATCAATGCGTTGTTCCAGGTGGTGTCGGATGGCTGGGGCGATGATGCGGCGTTTGGGGCGTTTGCCGCGTTTGGGGTGGTGTTCAGTGTGGGCATGTGGTTTTGCATACCGGAGACGAAGGGCAAGCGGTTCGAGGTGATATTGGAGGAGTTGGAGGGTACGGCGGCGGCGGCTGGTGGGAAGAGAGGAGGAGCGCAACAGATGTGATGAGTTGGAAAAATATATACTACTCGTCTACTACTCTACAGTGAGTCTGAGTGGCGTAGGGGTAGAGTGCCTGCCTCACGATCGGAATGTCCTGGGTTCGAATCCCGGTATTGGTGCGGGTTTTTTCTTCTAACGATGATGCAAATAAGGATGTTAAATGTTGCCTAGGGTTGCTCTTTGGAGCGCTGTGCTAAAAACATGGTCTCTGGAAAACCCGAATCGGTTATGAAGCGGGTTGTAGTGCCGATAAGCAAGCAAGCAAACTACTCTACAAATTGTAATAGTGCAGTTTTGTTCATTCAACTAAATTCAATACTATACGGAAGCGAATCGTCGGAGAAAATTCTCACCCTCTGCTTGAGCGTGCCCGGAGAAGGGCGATTTTTCAATATAATATGGAGATATTGTCGAACTAATAATAACCATGAAGGGCGTTTTTTCTCAATTTTGTTTTCAATGACAAGAAGAGTTTGTGGATAATTTCTTTTATCTTTCGATTGAGTATACGCACATTGTTCTAAGTCACTCCAATGAGAAGTTGTGGCCTATCAACCAATCTCGAGTAAGGAGAATGAAATATCTGATTTGTCTCCAAAAATTCTCTACAAAATGTGCTTACTTTGTGTTTCGTTTAGAGACCGTAACTTTTCACTGGAGTGCATTAGAGCAATTTGTGAATACTATCGAAAGATAATAAAATTGTGAACGATTCCCTTTCATTGAAAAAAAAACTGGGGACATAAAATGAACAAATAAGACGTACTTAGCCACAGGCAAAACTTTTATTCAACGATATTTTAAAATATTATAGAAGCAAGTTTTTGAACAAAACTACATCATCACATTTGTGTGACTCCTACATTTATTACCAAATGTAAAAGAAACACAATTTTTGATATGTTACATATTATTGAGCTAGACTAATAAATAACAGGGTCGTTTGAAACAAACACCCGTTGTAATTCTATCGATTTCGAGGTTGATACATTGAACGCTATCGACGTCTCACATTTCGGTCCATTCCAGCAACAACATCCCACTAATGCTGTCACTTGGATCAAATGCTCGGAGATTGACTAGGGTTACCGTTTTTGTGTATTTCTAATTCGTATGAAAGTAGATAGAAAACAATTGTTAGATTTGCTAGATTCAACATTATATCCAATTGATTTTTCCGTAAGAGTTGATGCATTTTTCAAATTCAGCGAAAAATCCAATTCGACACTTTTCTAATCTAACATATAGTTTTTTCTGCACATTGATTATTTCTCGTCAGAATTGGTCAATTCTTGTTTCATTCTCCATAATTCCATAATCATTTGCGGCTACACTGGAACAGTAGCCAACAAATCACCGAAAAGATATTTTGTAAATACTCTGCGACTTGGTGTTAATTTCGGGCACAAACAATTAAAATTCAACACCGCGCAGAGATTAGTAAAGGCGTCGGCTTCAACGCTAATATATATAAAATTCAGAGACGACGGTCAATCATAATCATTAAATCATCTACACACACGCGTACAGAACATTGCCCATTCCGCGCATTTACTGCTGTAAACTGCCAGCATTTATTAGCGCATATACACAATACACACATTCGCGAAAACACGCACACACGGCTGGATCGTCGGTCCGTGAACGCGACGGACGAGACACAATAGTATTATTCAATATATCGCGTTAGCCAATTAGCTTCCAATCCAATCCATCGAAATGAGCGCGGCAGCCGAGACGCCAGCGCCAGCCGCCGCCACGGCGTTGTCGGCGTCCATCCGCACCAAGAAAACATCATCCATGTAAGTGCGTGTTTGTGTGTGCGAAAAAAATCGCGATTCATTATATGCATGCGTGTACGCGCGACGTGTGGATATCGTATATTTGTGTTGTTATATGAATGGGAGATTTATAGATTAGTTGGCATTTATTATCTCGACGCCCGAGGAGAACTTTGGAATGGTTGAGATACGCGCTGCTTGTTTGTTTGCCCCACTCTGTGGTTTTTCCTCTCTGAATGTTATGATGTACATATCCAACATGCATTTCCAATATGAGTATGTAACATGGTTTATAAATTGATTATTACACGACTGCCGTTTCAAGTGTTCGGTATTACATGTAACATGTAACTCGACGAATGTGCTCGCACTGTATGTTTGTAGATTAATGGGTGTTCTAATCTAATAGAGCAAATTGATTAGAACTAGATAACAAGTAGATAACATTTTAAAATTATTCACAATACGTCAGAACGGACAGGTATATAGAGTTATAATATTATTGTAAAACTCGATACTTCATTGCACTACTACTCGTTATGTGTTACATTTTCCATGCCGAATTGTGATTGTATTGAGTGGCACAGGCACAGCACGTCTGCGATTAGGCGTTTCGGTGTTCACGTGTGTGTGCTTTTTCATGTATGAATGCGATTCGAACTCGTACTTTCGTACAGTATGCCTACGTGGTATAAACAAAAAAATGCGCAGACAAATTGCACACGATCAAGCAAAATATGTGCCCTATTTAAAGCGCGTTCACAGTTTCGAATCGTGATATCTTCGAAATGATTGGTTGTTTATCATAAGTTGTTTGTGCATGCTTTTTATAAATATATTTTTGTTCTATTTCCCCACATTTTACGACACATACACTAACACAAATTATCCCATGACAACATGACTACAAACACTACAACATCCCACACCAACACACGCACATAAACAGGAACAACATCGTCGAGGCCATGCCTTGCGAAGACGATAACAATTTGCTGGACATTGGTCACGAGTAAGTTAATGCTTATGCCAGTTACGCATAGATCACGGTAGACGTAATTATCTTTGTTGCATAAAAGTTGTTGCTACATCAATACATGCTTACTACTGCCTACTGCACTCTGTATTAAACAGCATTACATACATTTGCCAACGTTAACTGTTGCGGTGCTTAGTTCGTCGTTTGCGGTTGAAGTGTTATGAAATTAATAGTCTCATCACATTATTACTCGCTCGATCGTCTAGTTCATATCACATTTATCGTACGAACGGCTATACCAATAAATCACTAAACCCGTGTAATTCTCACTCACCTACGCACCATCATCATGCAGCTTCGTGTCGCTGCGCAAAAAATCCGCCGACGATCTGCTGAGCATCGTCACCAGCGAGCCATTCGTCCTCAGCCAAGGGCTGTCGTTCACCAGCGGCTCGATTCTGCAGTCGTCATCACCGCAGGCCGGACGCCGGTCGCCGAGTCCGGCCTTTGCCGGCCCTCAACAACAGTCACAACAGTCCACACTTACTGCCCACTTGAGCGCGTCCGATCTGGACGCCATTTCGGAGTCGGAGAGCTGCCCGGCTCAAGATGTTACCATACAGTCAGAGGTGAGTGTTGGAATCTAATCCGAATTGGTTTCATTGTTTGATCGCAACATTGAATCGCATCCACAGAAAAATCTCAGTTCAACTGCGAGCGCCGCTTCTCCGCCAAGCGCAACGACTGCCGCTGATTCTGCTTCCGCCAGACCGTCGATTGGTTCGGCAAATTCCGTCGGCTTTGCTTTGGACACATTGGCCACGCCGATAACAGCCAATGCTGCGAACGCATCGCTGGCATCGACACCGAACAGTTCGGCCGCGTCGGCCGCCATTCGGCCCGCGGCCC
>JANTBZ010069274.1:0-21598 GCA_024741255.1 Exechia fusca | reverse complement strand
TGTCTTCATTTTGGTATATGATGCAGTTTAGTGTTTTTGACCCAACCCGAAATATTGCCAATTATTCATAACAACTAGACAAAAACTTGAACAAATCACAAAAACAAAAACTAATCCATGGAAAAAAAATCATTATGATTTTCGTTTTTAGTAGCACAAAACACATAAGAAATTTCATATTTGAATCGAATATTTTTTTGGTACCATGTTTCCAATATTGGTTGAAAAACTTGGAAATTCCGTTTTTTGGCATGATTCAAGTCAACTAATTGGGGTAGTACATATATACACACAATCTGTTCGTCTTATCGTTGCTGTGCCTGTCAGCACAGCACAGCAGCAGCAGCAGGCAGCACAACGATGCTCAAAGTTTTCCATTGTATGCGCATACATAATCCGTGTGTGTGTGCATGGGGTAGGCCAACACACTATCTAACTGACGACACATATTCCGGGCGTTGAGCGCTCAGGTGGATCGGTCTAGTTTGACGTGTGCCCCAAAGTTTGCTATTTAATATGCAGAAAATCTACTATTTTCAATCAGCCCACAGCCATGTGCCAAACTTGTTTCTATGAGGCATATATGAGACAAATGCGCAATACACTTTCTAAAGCACCTGTACGATATTGTGCTGGAAGAAATTCGTTTGTGACAAACACACACACACAGTCACAACGATCGCATGCATGCCGGGCATTCATGTGACGGATTCCGTGCGACTGCAGCGCTCGGATATGTCACAGCGCATGTGCGCCCGGCTGCGCACATTCATAAAATGAGGCAACGGCATGCGATGCGAATGTTGGTCAACAATGCGTATGCAAGCCGGAAAGGACGGCTCGACACTTATTCACCATCCATCCGACTGTCCTCTTTGCTGGCACGCACGCACACACATGCATACACATTACGTAAATATATATATGTTCAAGCACAAACACAAACATTCGCATGTGCGATACATACGAGGTGAGGTCGGGTGCGGAGAACATGCGTAAATTCCATTCCACATGCTGCTCGTTTACGGCATTTTGCAGTGATTGCGTGCTGACACCGTGGGCCCGAATGTTTATGCTCCAGCGCAGAGAACAGCATACCCACACACACACATACACGCACGAAAAACTTCAGTTTCACCACCCGCTCTAATAAATCGACACACAAGTCATTTATGCGCGTGTGCGTACAAATGTTTGCATACAACACGTGCAGGCATGTTTAACGACATGTTGAGTGTACGGCGTGTTTTCGTAGAATCGTCGTGCACCTTCGTCGGAGTGGCACCCGCGGCCCGACGGAGACGACGCACAGCACCAGGAGCACCACACTAATTCACACATTTTGCCGACGCACTTAAACACAAACGGGGCCGGAGCCCGGGCGGGCGGTGTGTGTGTGCGTGTGTGTGTGTGTTCTTGCGCCAGTGTATGCATTAATTTGTACAATGGTAAACACAGAAGGTTGGCCAGCCAACCCTCTCGTGCATTCGTATGTGTTTGGGTGTGTGCGTGCGTATGTGTGGGTGTAAAACGAGACATAAATTCATTCAAAACGTTTGGTATAATAAATAAATCGTAAAGTACATACGGCAGGACCGTCGTAAGACGATTGAATGGATTTTAAACAATATTTCCCAAGATCATTTACAATTTTAACGATATTTCATCCAGTTTATGATTCAAAGTACAGAAATATACATTTATGGTGTCCTTTGTACATTCAAACGAAATTAATATACGTTTTATGTTATCACGATTGAATTGAGAACCAATCTGCAGTATGTTGGATTTTCAATATACATCCTCCAGTAATTGAAAGCAATCTACCCTCATTAGCACTCCGCACCTGACAGGTGTTGGGGTGTTTCCCAAGAACGTATGGTTCATTTCGCTCGGAACTCGGAACCATGTTCATGTTCGGCCCGGAGACCGGCCACACTATATACGACCGGCGAAAGACCGACCGGGCATGTGTGCCAATTTATTAGTGTGTGCTCCGCCGCTCGCTGATAGCGGTGCAGCGGTGCAACACTGTCGTGTGGGCACTTAGATTTCGTCCGTGATATCAGCGACCATCGCTGCAATTAAGTCGGGCAACCCACCTCGTTTGCATGCCATTACTCACGGCCAAGTTAACGCGACCGTACGGACAGAAACAACAAACAAGCATACAAACACACACACACGTGCGCCCACACATGCGCACACGCACGTGGCCAACCGCACTCGCTGGCACAATTTATTCAAACGCTCTCTCTAACCGCACCGTACCACCAACGCCGTAATTGGCAGATCTACGACGGAGCCGGCCGCCTGATCAAGAGTCTGTCCGGCGACTGCACGTGCAACGCCACCACCATGCTCGGTCTGCTGAAGCGGGACGAAGCCTTCACGACGGCCGTGCGCGGCTCGCCCGGAGCAAACGGTTTGGACGGCCGAACGGGCGCCACGGGACTGACGGTAAGTGCCGGACGCAAGCAGAGTTTTTAAATAGTGTGGAAATATTATGAATACTAGTGGTATTTTTCAAATGCAATTAAAATAGTTCACCAGAGTCATGTTTTAACCAACCGTTAAACAGTAATTCTCAGATCAAAGCTTCACCACTTTTCGATTTAGTTAGTCATAAGAGTTCAGTCATAAGGACTTTATCTCGGAAACTTGAATATTACTAATCGTGTAGTTCCGTAGTTACATATTGAAAATAATTCATGTAGGTTGAATGGTTTGTGTTTTGTGGAACTTCAAAGCCAAGCTTGTAGTAAGGTAGACGATAAAATGTTCTTCGTGCTAAATAAGCTACATATGATTGTTTCACCATCCAAGTAATGATTCAGTTAATTTATGCAGCACGATATCCAGATATCAAGTTTCGAACATCGACATTTTCATGGTAACAACCATGTGGGAGCGGTTGTAACAGGCAGTCCGGAAATTCCGTGCTGATTTGTAGTAGGACACTTTTTTCATATACAATTATTTGTGAATAATCTACATAGCTCTATTGAAGGACGGAACAATGAATTTTGCTATCAACATTTAAAATACATGTCCAGATGGCAGATGTCGTGAAAATTATTTTATCCTTTTAAATTGAATATTCATTCTTAAATCTTCGTTCTATTAATTTAAAGACTTCTATTCGGCAGGCATTCACGTGAGAAAAAACACACACAATTTTCTCCCAGTCTGGGCGTGCACCACTCAATAAAACCACTGTTCAACATTATTGCCTCGGCACACACCTCCGTCTATCTCTCCGTGTGACAGGGCGCCACCGGAGTGGCCGGCGAACGGGGGGCGCCCGGCCCCAAGGGCGACCGCGGCGATCGCGGCGACGCCGGCACGCGCGGCACCGAGGGTCTGCAGGGCAACAAGGGCGAGGCCGGTCGCGACGGAACGCCCGGCCTGCAGGGTCCGCCCGGGCCGCCCGGACCGCCGGGCACCGCCGAAAATTACGACGTAAGTGTCCGACGAAGAAGGCGACGGTGATCCCGGAGTTTATCCGTGCTTTCGGTATCGTGGGTGTGCACCTTTTTTGGCGGGTATATGCAAATGAAGTGCGCTATGCTGTGTGGTAGTATAGTATAGAAGAGTGTGGTAGAATATTTTCACCTGACACGCGACAAAACGCTCACGCGCCAGACGCCCGCGCACAAATGTCGTATATATTCCGCCAAGTATTTCGTCGCGCGCACATTTTGCCGTCAAACCGCTTACCACCACACGCCTTCGCGTCTGCTGCCCACGCCCGCGTTCGCCTCCGCATAGCAGCCGCCACGTAACTGTATTACGATAAACCACCCGCCCTTCCGAATCCACCCGCCCTCCATCGCCGCAGAGTGCGTCTGTTTCCGCATAACATTGTATCATCACTCGCACATCATTTTATTCATACTTCCAATTTCTTTCGTCATGTTTTTCGTTTGTGACCAACAATGCAACCACATCAACAACAACATCATCATCAACATCGCATCGCGCATCGCGCATCTTCACCACCAACATCGTCACCGTCATCGCATCGCACCACATCCGTCTTTTCATCACTACATTTGTGACTATGTCTGTGTGTGTGTGTGTGTGCTCTCGTGCTGAATATTCATGCTCGCGTATACAGATAAATTGGAATCCGTCCAGCGTGTTCAAGGTATACACACGAGAGTAAAGTGGGGCATTTCTTCTAATTTATATAATTTCGATAATGACAGCTATTCACGGTTTTCTTGAATATTGAAAATTACAATATTGTACCGAAAACCCGTACGCGTGAGATAGGAAAAAAGTGATAGCATGAATGTCGTTCTTGTTCTATCTCGAGCTTATTCTTTTTCAAACAAGATTTGAGGTTCTAAACCAGCTTGCTATTTTTATATGTAGCGGGAAGCTCACATCTGGTTATTGACATCCATGCTATCGCAAGTAACTTCCTTTTGAATATCAGCCAATGATAGAGTAGGATCTTCTATAGTATAGTAAAAAAAAAAACAAAAAGTATACGTTTTTCAGTCATCTTTTGAAAAGAGGTATAGGCTAACGACAAGACTCATAATTTTGGACCTGATTTGGTATTCTCGAAATCATTTTATTTCTGATCAAGCTTTTACTTGACATTTTTGTGTTGAGATTCAAAAGGTATAAACCAGATTCACTTCCAAGAATACAAAATTAAAACAAAAATGCGAAAGTATACATTTTAGCACCTTTGAAGCTCCCAATTCGTGCGCGTTCATACCAATAAATCGAGGTGAATGTTCAGCAGAAAGATGGGTGCACCCTGGATCTAAATCGCCAAAAATGCCCCACCTTCCTCTACAGAGTGATGGGTTTTTGTCATACCGTGTAGTGACAGCGACACGGTGGCCGCGTTGTGTGTGCGCGTCTGTGCATCGACGGTAGCACCAACACCAGCCAGCCAAGTGTTCGGCAGCAACCGCACGCAAAACGCCCCGTCGCCACTCGGCGAGACCGTTTCATCATTATTATTATCGCTATGCGACGACGACGACGACGACTCGGCTCTAGTGAAGGCAAGCGCCGCTCGCTCTGCAGCAACACGACGACACACTCGCGATGTCGACGCGCACACAAAAAATGGCATCTTCTCCGCAGTCACAATGGACGAGTGCTAAACGAAATAATAGAATCTGCAGGCAAGCGGCTTACATTAAATAACGTGGCGCACGCCTGGATATTTCATTAAACGACGGTGTGTGTGTCGCAAACGGGCGTCGTCGCTTTGCAAACGGCGCGTTTCGGAGGAGGACTGCTTGCTACGTCGACGAACGAACGACAAACGAACGAGTTTTAGCAAAATGTGATGCAATTGAATGTTGTGTAATTGTATAATATGCAAACCGAGAGACTCTGGAACGCGCAAACTAGAAGTTCGGTCTGTTGAGAACATTTACCTGGTGTGCGAATACTCACAATTCCGACACTGTTAGTGTACCGTTATACACACTCGAACACACGAACACGCGGACAAACTCTCACCGAATTATATACAAATTATACGGCGTTCCATTCGGTGCAATTCCTAATTTGCACATTTTTCGAACGCTCCTCGTGGTAATGGATGCATTTCGCTCGCGCAATGCAGGAATCGTTGATGCAGAACTCGATGAGCCACAGCGGAACGCCCGGACCCAAGGGCGATACGGGCGAGCGAGGTGAGTCGGGTCCGGCCGGCGACCGGGGGCAGCCGGGCGCAAAGGGCGAACGCGGCGAGGCCGGATTGGACGGGAATGTTGGCGAGCGGGTGAGTTGTTCGGAGCATATTCTATTTTTTGTTCTCACTACCGACTACTCAGCAGTGATTTGCGAACGATTTGTTGAAAATTGCCACGTAAGCAAGTTGCAATTTCCGGAGTAAAGAGATGAATTTTCCCTTGATAAAATGAAACGTAAATCAACATAATCTTCATCACTTCATATAATTTACCTTCCTCACTCGTAGGGCCACGACGGACCGGCAGGCCTGAGTGGCGCCAAGGGTGAACCCGGTCAACCGGGTACACCCGGTTTGGCCGGACCATCGGGCGTTGCTGGGCAGAAGGGACCGCGTGGAGAGGCCGGAGCGCCCGGACCGCCTGGACCGGCAACGACGACGACCAGTTTTGTGGTCGGCAGCAGTGGTGGCAGTGTCAACAGCACCGCGGGCTGTCAGTGTGCTGCCGGTGCGCCGGGCGCACGGGGCCCGGCTGGCCAGGACGGAAAAGACGGTCTGCCCGGCCACAAAGGAGAGGCCGGACCGCTGGGCATGATCGGTTCGCCAGGATTGCCCGGCGAGAAGGGCGAGCGCGGTCTGAAGGGTGTGGGCGGCCTGAAGGGCGAACGGGGGGCGATTGGTCCGCCAGGGCCGATGGCCTCTTCGCCAGAGGGAACTGTGATCAATGCAACGAAGGTAGGTCTGGCGAGATTGGGGGAGGATTGAACGTGGACTAACAAATATTCTATTCCGTAGGGAGACAAGGGCGATCGTGGTGTTCGAGGCCGTCGCGGCAAAGCCGGTGTGCCCGGACCGATGGGACCATCCGGTGGTATAGGCGAAATCGGTCTGCCCGGTTTTCAGGTGAGTGACTGTCGATTTACATGTGCCTATGCAATGCTGATATTAATGTGTTTCAAATGTGTTCCCATTTGTCTATGTTTTCATGTGTGTGAAGAATAACAAGGTATTTGAAATATTCTTGTAGTTAGACATTCTTGCATGTAGTAGATGACATAACACAATCCCAATATCAAAACACTGACCGTTTATTCGTTCCCAGGGCCGTGCTGGAATCAAAGGAGAAATCGGAGAAAAGGGCGAGAAAGGGGATTCATATGGGGTATGTGCACATGATTTTCATCTGGAATGGCAAATCCTGACATTTGAATTCAAACAGACCAAAGGAGACAAGGGCGATCGCGGCACCGACGGCCGCGACGGACTGCCCGGACCGCCAGGCATGCCGTCGGCCAGCAATGGTGGCGAATACATTCCGGTAGCCGGACCGCCCGGACCGCCGGGTCCGCCGGGTCCGCCCGGCTTGTCGTTCCTCGGGCAGAAGGGTGAGGCCGGAATCGAGGCTCGGTCGGCTGGTCCACGTGGTTCGTTGAAACGCCTATCTTATTTGTTCTGCTATCGAATAACCCAATTTATTTCCATTGGTAACGCAAACTAACACATCATGCTGCCACAATGATGGAATTGCTAACAACGTATCGTAGTATCGGGTCGTTCCGGTTTGGACGAACTGAAAGCGTTACGAGATCTGATTCATCAGAAGGAAATGGAAGAAATTAACTTCGGTAAATACTGCTTATAAGAATATCACTTACAAATCCGGTTCGTATCAACCTAACCAAATAATTCAGTCTCCCGCTCTTCCCCCGTCGTACCATGACGGAATCAAATGTGCCCGCAATACTGTGTGAGCTAGTGTGTGTGTGCTTCCGACAACCGCAAAGAATCACAGATAATTGTATTACCTGGAATATAATTCACCTGCTTTCAATCTCATATTTTTATCATGAATGAATGCGAGTGCGTGTGTGCGAGCATGTGTGCATTGTGTGTGGTGTAGGTACACACACACAGCATTGAATAATAATACCAACTTTCCTTCCGAAACCCCACACGTATGCCAGCCATCTGCAAGCAAACCGCACACAAACACACCACACACAATGCGACGTGAGCACGTTTGCTCCAACTCAATACTGCGAATGATGAACTAAATCCGATTTCCACGATTTTAAATTACTCGGAAATGCAGTTGCGGATCAGTGCGCTGCTGCGGTGTGCTGGCAATCAATTGCTACAACTTTTCCCCAACCCAAAATAGTTCGTTTGCTCGTCTGAGGGCTCCGAACACAATTAGCCGACTACAACATTCACCTGACTGAGTGTGTGCGAAATGTTTCACTCCGTATTCCGGAAATGCGCCGCAGGGAAACAAAGTTGGCGTTTGTGCGCGGATGTGCAGCAGCGTTAGCGTTCAGCTTTGGGCAGTTTGGACATACTAATCCCGTGTAGCCGAACATGTCGCTTGCGATTCGGCTGACGGCAATTTTTTGTGCGTTGTTTTCTCATCTGTATTGCTCTTACAACATGCTGTTCAAATTGCCCGCCAACCGTACAGGTCCGCCAGGTCCGCCCGGACCGCCGGGACCACCGAACGAGGCTCGCTTCCATCAGCTGTACGACGAACAGCCGTTCGGCTATGCGGCGAGTGCGGCCAGCACCTCACGCCCCGGCGCCATCACGTTCCAGAGTACCGAAGCCATGACTAAGGTAGGAATGATTCTTTGTGACTAGCCGAATATTGTTTGTAGTCATCTGAAAATTTATCGTATCAGATAGGCGAGAAAGTTCATATCGATTGGTATTAGGACACATATTCTAGATATGATTATTATATATGAATAATCAACATTAGATCGATTGAGGGTAAAATATAGCATCAATGAGACTTTCGGTCAGTTCGATATTTCGACGTTAGAAGCAGCAGCGAAGCAGCAGCAATTAAGCTTTTCTGATCTGTGACAATGGATCGAACATTAAACCGTCACCACATTCCGGAGACAGAAGAGACACAAGAGACTGTTGAAAGGGTTATTGCAAAAAATGGCATGTTTAGGGGCGAAAAAATGTTTTTATACGACAGGCATAGACGAGTTGTAAGATCTCTATTGGATTTTTCTATGTATATTGATTATGTAGTTTATGTTGATTATTCACAAACCTTTTCATCCAAAGATGTTTCCGACTATCAAACGATACGGAATTTCCAATCTGCCTGTCGATATATATCGATACTAACAAGTTCTGGTCTGGTCTGCAGATGTCCGCCCAGAGTCCCGTCGGAACGTTGGCCTACATCATCGACGAGGAAGCGCTGCTGGTGCGCGTGAACAAGGGCTGGCAGTACATTGCGGTAAGTGTGAGGCGACGAGAGCGTCTCCACTCATTTACTCACAGCAGCATTTCGATTAGGACTAAATCAAATAAATGGGAACACTTGAAACTCCCGGCGGTAAACATCATTATTCACACAGCACAGTTGTGGAGTGGAGTGTTCGTTCGGGAGTGTGTGTTTGAATGTTCCACTCGCGTAACTCGAGTTGAAGGCGCAGGCGCGAAACCACCACACTCTCACACACACACACACGTAGCAGACATTATGCACGCTTGATTGTTTCCTCACAAGTGGAAGTGATATACACACTTGAAATCATCCAGAAAACAACGCGGCGCACAACAACTCAACACACAACACACACAAATACAGACATAAACAAAAGCACCTTCGCACACACATTCACATACACACCTCGCACTTCTGCCTCGGAGGCAACACATACGTATCCCCTACACATACACACACACACACAGACGAACGCACAAGGCGCGGATTCATTCACTAGAAACACGTAAGTGAAATGCTGCGCGTCACTGGAGAGACGAACGCGAACGAGGGACACGACGATACACTAGCGATGATTGTGTATGCCTGAGTGTGTATACCTGCGCCGAGAAGAAGATGCGCACACGCCAGAGGTGCACTTAACTGATGAGCAAAGGACTGGTTGATGTGTTCATGTGTGTATGTGTGCACGCGCACGCTCACGTATGTGTTACGTATTCATTCGTTCCTTCGTTCGTTCGTTCGCTCATTCATTTATTATCGCGTGACACTTGTGCTCACTCACACATACTCACACACTCACACAGCCACACACGCGGAGCATCGGCATCTCGGCGCCACCGAGCCTCCCGGCTGGTTGGGATGTGTTTGCCACAAGTGGAAATAAATGGAAAATCGGGCACACTTCGAGGCGGCAAACTCTTGCAGCAATACTAGTTCTAGTGTGCGTATGTGTGTGTGTGTGTCTGTATGTGAATATCTGATGATGATGTTCTCACTAATATAACGCAATACTCGAGACACGAGTTGTGCGGCGCGGAGAGCAACACGTGACTGAATGCAGAAGGGTGAACACACACACACACAAAGACGAGATGAATGATAAGACAAATGTTCATCGTTTCGTTTTGTTCTCGCCCTAACCCCAACAGCTGGGCACATTGCTGCCAATTGCGACGCCATCGCCACCGACCACCGTGGCGCCGCCACCGCGGCCCGATCTGCAGGCGTCCAATCTGCTCAACAACATGCCCTACCCGGTCGACGGACCCAACGTGAGTTCATCAATAATGTATACACAAAGACCACGCGCGCCTTGCACATGCGCCGAGCTGAAACCCGCCAGCGCCATAACATAACTGGGCAAAAAGTTCACCGAGAACCACCGCATTGCGAATCGTTGTTTAACTACGCAAAGCTGCTCGCGCTGCGCTTTGTGCATGCGGAAAATAAGCGTAACTTTTAAATAGTCAATTAAAGGATACGACGCTGCCAGCACCGCTAGGATGCCACAGATGCTAGTACGTAGTACGACGGATCCGCACGACTAGTGCGGTTGAACGCGATCACGTGCGATGCACATAAATAGATTACATGTGACAGTGACCGCGCGCGCGTGCTGGTGGCCTCACGAACGGTTGATATTTTGATGATAGCATAGTACATATACCGTAACGATTTGACACATTTTTCTTCGACTAAAGACTTGCGAGTTTAGTTTTTTTAGTTAACCATCTAATCAGTAGAAACGTTTGTATCAGCTGTTGAATGCAATCAACATAGTTGTTTGCTTTGGAAACCAACAGAAAATCCATCTTCGGACAAATTCATAAAAGCTTACATTTGGTCCGGTCTCATGCATACGATATTCCATGCATATGCTGCTATCATCAAAATATCAACCGCATAAAACGCTTAACACCAGCCCGCATTCATGATGCGCGATGCTGCTCTGCTGGATGGCGCTGCAGCTTCGCTGTGCATACGTTGTAAATATTTATAAATCCTAATTAGGGCAGAACGCGCACGCACGCACGCATTGCAGCATACAGAGCATACAGAGCATACGCATGTCGTTATAAATTTCACCTAATTATATGTTGATGATGATGAGGATGATGACGATGATGGTGGTGGTGGTGATAACGTTGATGTACCCGCGAACTAACCGCGCACGCGAACATTATTCGCGGTACACTAAACCCGTATGTGCACGCGACCACGATCGCAATGGCGCCTCGCTAGGCGGTCAGCCTCCTGCAATGATGCGTTGCGATAATCCTAGAAGCGTGCCGATTCGACACACTTGCTTTATACAAAAAGTATTAAACAAACGATCACTTGTAGTTTAAACTAATTTCAACTAAACCTTTATACATTCCACACGCTCTCCCAGTACACAATTTCGCCGGAATACGAGACGGTAATTTTTTCCCACCCATAATATCAAACGTTCATGCAATCCTAATCTGAAAATGTCTCGTCCCCATACTCCACATCCGCTAACTAACGGCTAACCCTGCGTACGCTCTGACCTGTGCATCCAATCCCATTCGATAACGCCTACGTCCACGCCCATGCAGTTTAATCCGAAAATGGTAAGGCTACACGCGGGTAATGCTGGCGTGCATTTCATTTCATTTCATTTCACATCACATTCCACTTCCGGATTTGTGTTCCGTGTTCCGAGCGCGCTGAATATATACGGTGTCCGCTTTAATCCCAATGACACTGACAAATATTCCGAACCGGGGTGCTCTGACTCTCTCTGTGTGCCTGTGTGTGTGACTCGCACACACAGGTGCGAGCGTCGACTGCGAAGACGTCGACCGACGACGACGGCGGCGGCACAGTAGTGCAATTGAAAATCTAATTTCCTCCACGTTCACCTTCATTACGCACGCACGGCGAGCAGTTGCGCATGGCCGCGCTGAACGAGCCGTACAACGGCGACCTGCAGGGTCTGCGGGGCGCTGACTTTGCGTGCTACCGGCAGTCGCGGCGAGCCGGTCTAACCGGCACATTCAAGGTGTTCCTGCCCGCCAGGTGAGCGCAGTGATTCGTTATTACGCCAGCATAATTGTTACGGCGACGTCGTCGAAATTACACGAGTAATGTTTAATATCTAATTGGTTCGCTCGAATTTTGCACGCTACGCAGATCACAGAACTTGAATTCCATCGTGCGAACCAGCGACCACAAGTTGCCGGTGGTCAACACCAAGGGCGATGTGCTGTTCAACACGTGGACGGGCATCTTTAACGGGCAGGGCGGCCTGTTCTCGCAGGCCCCGCGGATATACAGCTTCAACGGCAAAAACGTGCTCAGCGACTTGACATGGTGAGTGAATATATCCGAAAAGGGGAAAAGAAAAAAACTCCACTCGCCGCTAATTCCGCGAATAATTTGATTGGCGATTCACCATCTCCGCATGCACTCCAGATATTAAAATGCGCTGATGCACGCGCTCACCGAAAACGTTTTGTATAATAATAGTTTTGCTCGCCAACTAGACCGCAGCTCTACGCGCGCTCTTGAAATTATTAATTAAAACTTTCGGATTATTTGCGGAAAGTTTTTAATCGCGCCCGTCGACGCTGGAACATGTTTTTTTCATGCGTACACATGTCCACTATGTGCACAACACTCGTGTCAACCGATTCATTTTAATTGTGCAACTTTCGGGCTGCGCGCTGGCTTCGCGCCGGCCCCGGCCGGGCCGACATGCGTCGGTGCGCTCGATTATATCTGCGCTAGTGTCCACTTAAATTACTTTTAATTACTAGTTGCACGCCAACGCGCGACGTTGAAGCCGCACTGCGCTTTACCTCTGCTCTTCTCTCTCGTAGAGCGCGAAACGCGATACATTTATCATTCGCCCGTTTATAGTTTAGAGTTAAGCAAAGAGCTCTGTGCTGAATATGCAACAAATTCCAAACTGTTTTGCTTCCAAATCGGACACTCGCCAGCAACTCGAGCGTTATTCAAATCGAGCGTCCGAAAGTTCGACATCGAACCAAAGCGAGCGGCTTATAGTAAATTAATATTCCCTCTCTTTCGCGTGTGTGTTTGATTGTGCGCAGGCCGCAGAAAATCGTGTGGCACGGCTCGAGTGCGAGCGGCGAACGCGCCATGGACACGTACTGCGATGCGTGGCACTCGGCGTCGTCGGAGAAGAGCGGTCTCGCCAGCAGTCTGCTGGGAAATAAGCTATTAGATCAGGAGCGCTATTCTTGTGATAATCGATTCGTCGTGCTCTGCATAGAGGTGCTGGCGCAGGATCGCAGGCGGAAAAAACGCTCGCTGCCGGCCGCGTCGCCGCAGCAGCATCAGCATCAGCAGCACCAGCGAAACAACCCGCACCAGCAGCACCAGCAGCAGGAATACAGGTGAGCGTGATGCATTGCCGTGTGATGTGTGCGGGACGTGGGAACACGATTATTTGATTTCCCATGTGCCGGTCGTCGTGGCGCCGTGTGCGCGGTGACCCGAAGTAGCGAGTGTTTGGTTATTATTTTCGAGTGGTATTCATAAATAAACCCGGTGAGCACAGCGTGCAAAACATCGACTCAAATACGTGCATTTGCCGAACGCAGCTATAGCTGATTCGCAGCGTTCGTCGTTTGCGCTTGCAAACCTCCCCATTATTATTAGGAGCCAATACGCTGGTGTATTGATTTCGGTTTCGTCTGGACCGTGTCGTACCGCATACCGTATGCTGGCACACAATTTCAAACTTGTTGGAACGAATATATGCGTCTGCATGTTGATATGGAATAGAACATTCGCAGTCGACGGCGGCGGCGTGTTTTGCATGATTTCGGAGATTTGGAACGGAGTGAAGGGGCATTGTACCGAATTCCCACATCGATTCCGGCCAAATTCGCCATTAGCTGGTCGTTGGAGCTCGATATTTGCTGCGCGCAGTCGTATTCGCATGCATAATATTTGTTCGGGGCAGTCGGAAAGTGCGAAGGTTGCGTTGAATATTTGTGTGTGTTTGTGCGGTGTTTCATCAATTGTGGTCATGAGGAATGAGAAGTTTGCGAATGCGGATATTCCAATCCGTTCTGTGAACATGCGAACGAACGGTAGTCCTGCCCGCATCGGCGCATATACTAGGCAAACAGATTCACTCGAATATTTCTCCCCGAATAAACAACAAGCACACAACACAAAACATGTGCTCTGCTACGAATCCACATGCTCCAAAACTTCATGTCGACAGCGGTATCGAGCTCAAATCGTCCGTAAATAATAAAAAACAACGATTGATCGACCGTTTATCACGGAGCAGCGTGAAATCGTCCGAATTCTTGAATGAATTGATTAGATATACTGTACGAATTGGACCACAGTGACATTCCGTATGTCTGACTTTTATTTACCATAACAGCAGAAATCGATCAGAAATTCCGAAACAGTCCGAGTCAAATAGAACACGTGCACCGAATTGCTAAATACATTACGTTACATGAATTCTAATTCACGTCTGTGTCTATTAAATGCTTGAAACGTTGTTTGAACTTATTCGCATATTTATATCAGAAAGAGAACGGATTTGTATACTTTCCAAGTTTCAACAATAGTTTGTTCTCGACGTGTCACGAAAGAGACGCCGAAATACAGTAGAGTTCATTTGTTTTCGGCATATTTGCATGTCTTACACCGAAATAAACGCAATCATTTGCGCAGACGACACCAGACGACGCACGCGTGCGCCAAAATGTGTGTGCGCTCACGCATAATGATGGAAATGCTTTCGGTGCGCTCAATTGGAGCGCAGAGGGGGCGGCGCACCCTGTGAAAGCGCTCGGGCGCGCACGCGAATATGGAACGACGTGAATCAGACGTGCGCATGCATGCTCGCGTCGTGCCACCAGCAGCAGGCAGCAGCAGCACACCCACCCCGAAAGCGAAAGTCAGAATGCGCGCGCGTTCGCGATGGTTTATCAAAGCGAGTGGCGCGGTGTCTCTGTTCGTCTGTGTCAACTGTAATTTGATTGTTTTGATCGATCGGCGCGGCACACCGGCAGTGCGGTGTCGATGCGCCAGTCGGCGCAGAGTCATCGGTCGCGTGTGTGTTTGCCGATGCCGATGCCGCACCCCTCCGGTGTTCATTTCGGCGCCGGACGCCAAATGAGCGATCGAACGCCAATGAAATTAATAAGCCATTTGATGGCGAGAGAGTCAAATGACTACATGGGAGATTTGTGTAAGATGTTTATGGATGAGACTTTGACTTATGGACGAGATTTTGACTTGATCTTCTAACTTGACCTCTTGTATCGTAGTTGATACTATGATAAATAGAACATCAGTTGATAAAATCTTATTGATGAAATTTATCTCCCGAAAAATTAATTCCGCATATGTTTTTCGAAAATCATATATGAAATATAATATTGAAAGCCAAGATTTAATTCAGAGAGGCATCTCTTCCGAACGTGTTGACAAAATTACCCGAAATATAGCTTGACTTGAAGGTTTTGAGAAAAGCTACAAGAGGCCAAATAACATGTTTACGTCTGGTTGATATTCGAGCCCATGTCGATGAACTACAGTATTCAATCAAATTTCAACCGAACAAATCCAAGAGAATTTAAATTAAAGAAATTAACATTTTCGGTGCCCCTGTGACAATTTGTCTTTTTTTTCAAATGTAACACATATCACATAACAGCTGCTTCATTTCATAGGAAACAAGTTCCACCTCATGAATATTTCTATTCCATCAGCCGATGCCAACGTATATAATATAGTGAACAAAATGTTGAGCAGTTTACCTACAGCAGAGTATACAAGAGTTAGATGATTTGGCAAGCGAATATCAACTCCACAAACATGCATGCATGACATATAATAAAATTAGGTCGACAAGACTCACTATTGTGGAGCACGGCATAGACGTTTATGGAATCAATCGACTATGACTTGTTGTCTGGTTTACCTCAAGAACCGAGTATTCTTTGGACGAGGGACCAGTTTAATACCAGGGATATATAACTATTGATTAGTGGAAATCCGAATGGATTGTATTGAACCGTTCTCCAATGGCAAGTCTTCATTTCACGATCGAATCGTGACTTCAAATGCACACTCCTAGTTTTCGACCCACAATATACTGGCGACATAAGTTTCATAGCGTTCTTGTTGCGTTGTATTGTCCATGTCGCCATGTGTTGTTCACTTCGAGGTATGTGTGAGTGGTGAGTGTGTGCGTAACTCTATGTGTGCAAATATGTGTTCGAAATTAGTTTTCCGTGCTGCCATGCTGGCAGCATTAACTGCGACGAACGACGTCAAGGTGCATGCCATCCATGTGTGAGGTGCGTATGTAAATGTAATGCATATGCGTGAAATGTCACTGACAACAATAGCGAACGCTCCAGCGACAAACTTTGCCACAGCAGCCATTTGTCAAATAACTGAATAATTTGCCCAATATAATTTTCGAGTAAGTGCATCCTCGGCGAGTCTTTAGTGCACCGACAAACATCGCCCCCGAAACATGTTTCGAGCATATATACGGCGAAACGACTATACTACAACGCCACCCGAACGATCAACAATTCTCGCACCCATTTGTATGCACGCACACACAGACACACTACGCACACACAACAAACGCACGCGCAGCAGTGTTGCAAAATCTATTTGCATGCTGCTTACGCAAACGCGTGCACCGTGGAACGCTGTGCGAACACGCCGCTCGTCGCTTGGCACGAACTTGAAGCGATGCCGCTGCCAACGACGACGACGACGCCGGGGTCGACGGCAGGCGAATGGCGGCGTTCCGACAACAACGCCAAAGTCGTCGTTGTCGTCTTCGTCGGCGTTGTTGTCGTCCTAGTCGTCGTCGTCGTCAGCATCACAGCTTCAGTGTGTTGCCCATTTACATGCAAATGTCATTAGTGCGCTCTCCACTGCACGCGAGCGCGCGTTGCTTGGCAGCTGCCGGATGCAAGCGGGCTCGTCGTTCAAGGAGCGGGGTGGGGGTGGTGTTTGTGCGCATGGCTGCGCGCACAATGCATTCAGCCGGTCGCCAGCGATGCACCCAGCGACTCTTACAATATGTGCTCGTTCGTCGAAGTAAGAGTCTTATTAGAAACCTCCCGAATAACTTGATGAGCAAACAGTGGCGTATTCAGGATATTCGCCTGTAGGACTTGATGTGCTTCATAACCGAAGCCCTGCTATTTTTCATATACAAAATGATGCTAAGACCCGTATCAGATTGTAGTGCCGATAACACTACAACAATTTCAGGAAAAAATCAAAAGGGAGTGCTCTCACCTGACTTTTCTTATAGTCTTCAGCAATCTAAGAACGAAAATGACATAATTTTTGTTTTCATGGATCGATTTCCGACTTAGAGAATTTTGAATTTTGGAAATCACCAAATCGGTGTTTTCTGTACATTTATAGTTATATCTCGATTAGTAGCATACATTAAGGGGTAGAACGTATTAACAAAATATTGCCAGATGGATGATCAACATATTATGCATGATTAATTTTCTTGTAAATATAGTATTTGAGGCACAAATGGCTAAAGAAACATGAAAATTTCGTTTTTTGTATTATTTTTCACCTGAAAAAAACACAAAAAAATGCTAAAATTATGAATACTTGAAAACAAAAAAAAACAAAAAAAATCTTTATTTCTTTTCGACTATTTGCTCTTCCAGATATGCTCTAGTTTATAAACAACTTTTGCGAAATGACAATCTTATTAGCTTTCAAACTTAGGTATGTTTTGGCAATATCTTGAAAAAATGAGAGAAAAAAAGAAAACATAAAACATATGTTACTTAAACTGTGCAAGCAATTTCAGTTCTTTAATATTTTGCTGGAAAATAAATGATCACACAAAAATTAAATGACACAGTTTTGTTCAATAAACATCAATGTATTAATCTTTGGAGAAAAATCCAACCATCTGAACAGACCATAAGATTTTACTGGGGAGTCTTAGGAAAATGTTTGTGTATTCGAATGAATGGGAATGAAATTGCGTACAAGTAATTTAATTAAATAATTTTACGAAAATCATTGTGAGTTTTTATGTTTAATTCACATCTGAGGGCTCTAGATGAGAATGAGACTTTTATCATATTTTGTTTCCCCCATAATATGACAAAGTGTTCATTCAATAAAACTGCATCAATATATTTTCTGTGTCAGTCGGAAAACTGGCACAAACAATTTAATGGCAGATTTGTTAAGACATTTATTTAATTATTAAATTTAATTATATTTTCTACGAAGAACTCTTTTGTGAAAAACTTATCCACATCTAATGATAGAGCCTCTACTTTTGACTAAAAAACCAAAAGCTATAACGATTTTCGTTACATTTTTGAATGTTGAGGTTTCGTGCACAATACAATTAACTTCCATTTGAGTATACTTTTATTTTTCGAAGTTAAACGGTTTAATGTTGATAGTCACGGACCCCAGTCAAAACTTATCATGAGAATGTGTCGACTTTCTATTAAAATGATTCCGACTGTATTTTTAGCTAATAGCTCTACCGAGAAAAAATAATGAATAGTGAAATATTGCATAGTGAAAAGTAGACAGATCAATTGGATGTTTTACAATTTTTAAATTGTTAAGAAAACAGATGTTTTCTTCAAATGTGTCCGACTTTGGGGAGCATCTACTACATGTGTGTTTGTGCTCGTGTGTGTGTGAGTGTGTGTGTGTGTGTGAGTGTGTGGGCGCGTCGCAATGTGTTGTATTGAATAAGTGGTGTTGTTCAAACTACTACCATTTGGCAATGTGACATACTATTACGCCCGAACTGGCGAATGATTTCGAAAGTTTTAATGTCTTCGTAAATAACTAACCATCACGCCTGAACTTTTTTGCGCTGCGCGTCCGTTCAACTTCATCTGTCTCCGGGCGGGTCATTTGACGATGAGTGTACTCCGATATTTACCCTCGCGCTTTGGTGCTCAGATCCCCATCATGTTGCTATCCAACGCCAGTTTTACGATGCTCATTTCTGGTGAGTTTTTTTTTCAGCACTTTTAGAAAGGGCATAACCGTTTAATGCTTACAACACGCTATGGACGATGGTATACCATACATGGATCATTAGGTCCCGGGAATCACTGTTTAAAAAAGGCGGCTGGAGCCAAAACATATTTTATTCCAAGTTCTTCCTGAGACGACAACAAAATTCGCAATTTATTCCAAAACTTCTTACCGGCCATTTGTTCATCGCCTAAATAATATCAATGACTTGTAGTCATAGCCATAATCTATGACTTGTGTTCTTAACGACGGTTTCATCCGTTATTGTTATTAATTTTCATATTCAAAATGGTGTCTCCGCCAATGAAAGAATGAGACAGTATTCCAGTTTAACAACCAAGTCCGTAGCAATAACAGTGCTGTGTTAAACATGGTAATGTTCGTGCCGAAAAAAGATAAGACATCAAAAAAATGTGGGCTAAGGGTTGCATTTTGCAACGGATTTTAATTGGCGATTGAGAAATGATATATTTTGAGAAACCTTCTCGCGAATACCGTCAAAAATTCAATCCATTTCGATTACAAAGTGGTATGTCTATGATTGGATTAGAGAAAAGTAATTTGCCCCGAGAACTCAAATTAGGCGAATCAGCTTAAACCGTCGTTACCGAAAGATAAATATCAATTCGAACCATAATTTTGGAAGAAAAACGCGAAAAATTGGCCGTAGTCTCGAAAAGCATGATGTGTTTAGAGATTAATATAATGATTCCTTCGCCCTGCTTTGGGCTCTTCACATCACCACTGTGATCAACATATCTGGCGTCATCTGATACATTTTTATTCTCATCGATGGGACACGCTCTTTAAGGCCTACAGCTAGAAACTTTCGAAAGAGTCGAAATAAACGGTGATGGATGGTTTTCCACGCCGCCGAGGAGGTGCTTTCGGGATCGATCCATACATTTTCATAAAGATGAGAGAAAAGGATAGCTAACGATGGACACAAACTTTATTATGATATCTCGCATACTTTTCCTGTAATGGCGCTTTGAATTTCATTGAAAATCCCACTTCTAAGGTTGTCAAACTGGCAATCGGCGACAAAAATAATTGTGCAAAGGTTAGCCACAAAGACTTTCAGACTGTGATCGTGCTATTCAGGAAAAAGTGTATCAGCCTTGAAGGAGAATATTTGAGGAAGGAATAAAGTTTTCATTAAAAAGATCGTGTGTCCATAATTTGTCCCGTGACTTAACGATCCATGTAGCTTCGTCCATATGTCCGAAGAGCGCGGGTGCCGGTTCGTGTTCGTATCACTCACCGAACACGAGATCATAAAACGTGTGTGCGCTTCGCTAGATGAGGATGAGCGTGGGTCTTGAGCGACTAAACACAGTGTGGCAAAGTGGAGTCGTGGAGGTGGGTTGAAGAGTGATGTGCGTGTGCAGTTCTAAAGTGGAAGGAACTTCGTGCCAGAGATGCTGTGCGTCCGTTCATCAAAAATTCCGTTTTTTTATACTTTTCTACCGGACCCATCGGCCCGCTGGCTACGTTCAACCGGCTTCAAGTAGTCAGAGCCAGAGCCAGCGAGTAGTCAGCAGCAGACGGGCATTAAATTCAAATTATCCGTTCCGCGTGTCCGCTCTGGAGTCACGAGTCACGACACGAGTGGACTGGCGGCGAAGCGAAGGCGTGTGAACGGTGCCAGAATGGAGCGGTCGTTGCGACTTGCTAGGGTGAAATTCGTCGTTGTGCTTAAGGTCAAATGCATGTGGTGGTTGTTAAGGATTGGACGAACACATCGGGCCGTTAAAATTGACAAATAGTCCCGTGTCAAATGGGCGCGACGAGCATCTATGTCCACTTGAGTTTTAATTGAAGCCGTTGACGGTGGCAACAAAACTAACACCCCAGCCAGTTGACTTGAAACATGCAAGAAATCACAATCATTTTAAGTTTTGTAGGAAAATAAACAGTCACACAAACCGTACAATGAAGCAATTTTGTTAAATGAACATAGTTATACTTGTAATCATCATTATACTTGTAAATCGCTTGATAAAAGTCTCTTATTTGGCTTAGGAGACCGATTTTTCTAATATAATGAAAGAAACTATCGATCGACAAAACAAATGAAATGACGCACAAACTATTTTAATAAAAAAAAATAAAAATGTAAATCGTAGGTTTTCCATTTGGAGAGGTATATCTTAGAACGTAATTTTCAGTATTTCAGTATATTATAGAATAATGTACATTGAACAAAACTTCACCATACATTTTTCAACAAAAGAGATGCAATGGTTTAATTCAACTATTTGGGGTAGTAATACTGCGATAATTAGGTTGAAAACAAACAAACTTTTTCGACAAAAGAGCTACAAGGTAGGTATGTCATGTGCACATTTTAGTCGTTTGATGATTAGATTAAATAATCATAATCGACCTTTCTCTTGACTAATATCATATATGCAGCATAGTACAATTTTTCGACGAGAATGTAATTATCTTCATTTCTACATGATTTTTGACGAATATTGTTTTCATACCCTATAGGTTTATCAGAAAATGTTCACGACTAGGTCAGGTTTAAATGTCTGTTACTAAAAATTGTGTCAATAGATGTTCAATTGCAACAGCTTTATTGATGCATATTTGAGTCAACTTCATGATGATACAAAATTTAATCGAGTATA
>JANTBZ010069273.1:0-44064 GCA_024741255.1 Exechia fusca | reverse complement strand
TTGTGCACAAGTCCTCATCATTCGAAACAAATTACAAACAACGTTGTGGATTTAGGATTTCAAGGTCTCCAGTATTGAATCCACCATTAGAAAATTGTCTCGTGTATAATAGAGACGTGATTTCTCAACACAACTGCATCATGACAAATCTTGTGATAGTGAAAAATAAACATGTTTCTAATGAATGAGCTATACAGTATGCGTTATTAGCTTTCCAGGCAAATCCTGACTGATCACTTGTTAAACCACATTTCTTTTATCAGTTAATTGAAAGTGTCACGCCCAAATATGAAATATTTTGTTTGGTCAGGGCTCGTGTCGAAATAGCTATCTACAACAATATAGAATTAGAAAATAGTTCGATGCTAATGCTGCGCGTGATCGTGCGTAATGCTGCTGCTGGTTACATCACACACACACACACACACACACACACACACAGTCAGTCACGCACGCGATATGTTTCGCGCTAGCAGCGCATGTTTCGAACCATTACACCCGACGTCGACATTACCATGCGCTGGGTGCATAGACGACGCAACAGTCCCCATGCACATTCCCCAACTGAATGAGTGAGCTCGACGACAACGGCGACAACGGCGCCCAGGTGTCATCGAACCCTTGTCGCCGACACCGCACCATCAACAAACACACACACACTCGCACACTCGTACACAAGCAGATATAATAAATATGTAGAGTAGAAGGTCCCAAAATCGGAGATTCACCGAATTTGGAACATATTAAACGGACTGAAGAAATTTACCAAATTGAACGTCGAAATTTGTAATGTATTTGTTCTTCATATTCAACATTCAATCATAATTTCAAAATTTGTGAAAAACGAAGTGAAAAACACAGCTTTGTATTATTTAAAACCCAACTTGTAATAATCAGGCTTTTGTGGGTGACTGATTTGTAGAGAAACCATTTGGTCTAAATTAGAATGTTAAATTTAGACTGGAATATGCATGACTTGTGAAGGTTTTTCGAAGCGTCGAATTCCGGTGCATCTGAGTAGTATAGAAATTATTACATGCATTTTCACACCTTGCGCACATGTTAACACCTTGCGCAGACACAATGTACAAATTACCACTTGAGTTGTGCACGCGCATTCGGACGTTCGGTGGAATGCATGTGTGCGTGTGTGAGTGTGTGAATGTGTCGGTCTTCCTAACGGGTTCTGCGGGTGCAACATTGCAGATTTTCAGATAGTGTCGCAGCGCAATTTATCGCACGGAGGGTTATTTTTAATTTTATAAAAATGCACTGTACATCGTTCGAGAGTTGTCTCATTTCTTGGAGCATCCATGCCATTTTATTATGCTTGCTTCTTCATAAAACGTGATCGCTTTACGTCCCAAAATGTATAGTTTGAAATCTACTTGTTTCAAGATTTTTACGTCTAGCTATCATCATATAAGTTCAAAGTTGTTTTATTGAATGGACATTATTATATCGTATGAGAATAAATATTATGAAAATGTTTCATCCGTCTTATCATGCCCTGGGAAAAACCTCTTCGTTCGTATATTTAGTATTTAGACACTATTGCACTTATAAAACATACACACATTTCTTAAAATTGTTGACATAAGGTATTAATTGTGCACATTTCATTTTAGTAATGGTAATGGTTCTAATTCACTCCAATGCGAAGTTATTAACCATAGATGGAAAACTGACTTATTGTATGGGGACAATATTTGATTTTCTTAAATATATTTTTATCATGGGTTCTTTAATTGTATATAATTGAACCGAGACGTGTGATTATGTTGGGCGAGTGTTGAGTGTTAAATTGTGATCGGTGATGTAGTTATGAAGTCCGATATCGCTCTCATCGCATTGTTCGTTGTATGAGTGGCGGCAATGGTTTTTATCGAAAATGGTGGGTACTCAGCCCGGTCTCTCAGAATTGGCGTTAGTGATCTTCGGAGGCGCTGTAGTTCGGTACATGAGAATAGTAGATGATCGACAGTTTCATGTTGTTGTCACAGTATTGGAGTGGACTATCGACTATGTCGAATCTGTGTCTTCCGGGAGAGTTCGCCGGAGAATTTACTGAACCATGGCTTCGCGGAAAAAACGGGTAGAATGGAATGACAGTATTGGTACCACATTAAATATAAATAAAATCAAGAGAATGATGTTGCTCGTGTTGTGCATTATCCAGTTCATAGGAAACCTCTTTCGAAATATTGACAGTAAATTCCATTGATGGAGTTTAAAATTAAATAAATGCATTAGCTATTTAGCAATGCGACCAAAATAACCGTCGAACCGGCATTGCATCCTAACCAGTTCATCGGCATGTGACCAATCAACTGCCGATATTGTCGACTTCGATTCCCCGAACTCACACGAACGTCGAACGTTCGATTCTAGTCCGTTGCCCCGGCACCGCATCGGTGAGCACCAGATCTCTGGTTTCATTATTAATATAATTTGACAGATTACACGATCCGCGTGCCCTCGCCATTAATAATCCAATATCGATGGGTCGTCGGCTCGGCTCGGCTCTCGAAACAAAACCGCTGATGCGCAGCTCTTGTTCTCGCATGACCCCGCTTTTCTGCGCTAGCGCTTTGCCATCCGGACCATTGCCGGCGGCGACGGCATCATCGTCGCCCATCGTCGACTAGGCTAGATTCGGCACGTGGCAGCAGTGTGAGCAAGTCGAGGGAGGCGGCATTACGCGCGGATTGTGCGGATGCGCCAACGCATCGAAACGAAACGTTCGGTCGCTGAACCGCCTTGCGCAGTCGGCGCGTATGTGTGCTTAGGGTGTTTGGGGATCGTTAATAAATCCCCATTCTCCGAGCCGAGAAATGATGATGAATAATCACTTGGAATTTTAAGTGGCCCCAGCAGGACGAGCCGGGCTGAGCTGGTTGGCAATTTTTGAATTGAACTGTGCTGTGCACAATGTATACGACGTTATTGTTTGCATTATCGGCACATTAAGTGGAATGTGGTGCGCATATTATATAGAACGGCTATTACTTACCACGGCAGCGGATTAGATTTTTGAACCGCGCACATTTGAGGCATGTTGGCCCCCTTTTCGAGCCGCGTGTTCGCAGTCGGAAGGGGTCAATTGCATGGTGTGTGTGTGTGTGTGTGTTCACACTATCGCGTGTCGCTGGTCAGTCTTTTACTCGCAGTAGCGTGTATTCGAGTTATTCACGTCGTTAGAACTAGGCATAATGAACAATGCACTCTTGCAATTAGGCTTATCAGCTTGATCAATAAGTAATGAGACTCCTAATGGTGAGCTCGGTTCACTGAATTTTAATATTGTTTGGTAAGTCGAATCATTTATATTATCATATTTTGCTCGGTAGCACAATACAGCATCGAGAAAATGGCGTAAATCTATTCCGAATTTTTTTCAACAACATGACATCACAATATAACATAAGAGCACAATTTACGATTTACATTTAACGCAGGTGATATTGAGGTATGTCGTATACCGAATAACGAATAACTCTGAGGTGACCTGACACAGGCAGATAGAATATTATGGAATGCACAGAGCTTCGGCTTGATTAAATTCGCTTCGTGAGCAAGTTATTCCCAGTAATACGCTTCGAAGCTAACACTGGTATTAAAACGTTATAGAAAAACATTTGCGATGCGAGCTCACCTAGCGCAATGGATAACCCGAAACGAACAAAGAAGGGTCTTAAAGTATTAGTCGAACTTACCAAACCGAGCACATATCCGACCGAAGACCGAACGATATCGCCATTAAACGCGACGTACCTGCGTGTTTGACTAGCGTGCAAACAGTAGTATAACCCCTTATTTAGCTTGTCAAACATTCAGAGCTCAAACACACATGCGCACGCACATTTCGCACAGCAAAATGATTGCCTGAAATGTGTTCTGTCCAGAATAACCGGAAGTTTCACAAACGCCGAGCTTAGGGGTGAGGAAAATGGCCCAAAGCATACTTTTTCCACCATACAAATGCCGGAGTGAAAGTTATACAACAACGGCGATTTTTTCTCCCGCTCAATGTTATCAAAGACGTTTTTAAACCAGAAAGAATTCCGAAAGTTGGGATCGTACTCGGCTGCCGTTCCGGCGGCAGCGACGGTGGCTGCTGACGAAACGTATAATATAATTACACGTGAGCTCAAATGCAGAATAATTTCAGTCCGGCCAGATCCCGGGCCCGGCCTCAACTAATCAATGCACACGCTCGCGTGTTGCACGAATTCAGCGCCGAGGCTTGGGCTTTCAGCTGTTGGCAAAATGGCCAACACGCACACACTCACCGCCACGGTATTGTTTCGCTGGCACTGGCATTTATCCAGCCGCTTCGCGTACTCGCTCTGTAATCCGGTAACGCAAACACGTGCACGAACTGGCAGAGCAGAGCGTCAGAGCATCAGGCGACGACGGCGACGAGTTGTCGGCGGAAAAAGTGAACTTGTGTAATTATAATAAATTCAAGCGCACAACACACATACACACACAACACTGTTGTGTTCAACGTGCGGGCGAATTTGTGTGACGGTGACTGACGTAAGCTTCTGCGCACGCCCAGTCAGTCACAAGCAGGTCGGGCCGGGCTGCGGACGGCTTGCAATTACCCAGCGAAATTAGCCGTTGTGCGTTCGCAAGAATTCTGACTCGTGGAATGATGATAGGGTGGTAGGATGGAGTAATGGGGGCCGGGTGTGCCGAGGCGGCCTGGACCGCGACAGTGACACGACGAAGACGGCATCCGGCACCGGCTCCGGCATAAATGGCAGCAGCAGCAAAAGAGCGAAACAGCCAGCCAGTCGGCCAGCCCGCTATGCTTTCCTTGAATTATTGAGCACTAAATGCGTTTGAACGAGCGAAGGGATTATATTAACGTTTCATAATTTAGCCGCGATCGTTGTGCGCGGAGTCGGCGCAGGCCGGCGCTCAACATCACGAGCGGTGACTTTGCTAATGATGTTGAAGTGAATCGCTGCGCACACACAGACACAAAGACCGACAAACACTAATGACAGTGAATTATGTCAAACATGGTCAATGGCAATGTCGCTGTTGTAGCGAGCTTATTATTATGTACAGGTAGGACAGACACACAGTAAAAGCCAGACATGCTGTGATTAATTTCAATACATGGCTCAATGTGTCCAACATTTTCTGGGCTTCGATTCATCAAACGCTCAGTAACCGAATTATTATTTCCAATAGCCCGAATGATGATTGACTGATTTTTCCGAATGAATATATGATGCGGCAGATGCGTTTTCATCCGAACGAAAATCAATGAAGCCCTAAAATATTATATTATTGACAAAGTGAATCAAAGTACGGCAATGCGGCTATATAAAATATGATGTAGGAGTTATGATGGGCGCCGAACGTGTTACGATTCGAACATCCATTACTGTTCGGAATGTGGCGCATGTGACGGGTGGATCCTTTGTGTCGTCACGGCGCATGATGGTGACCACAAAAGAGCACCGCCGACACACAAAAACAGCCTTGTCCGCCGCCAGATATTAAAACGTTACTCTCACTGGAATATGTTGATATTGTGATACTGCTGTGCGCATTGTGTGGGTACCCTTTTCCGTGCGCGTATAAATGTATAATTCCGGGCCATGATGATATCTTTTGTGTTTACACAAAAAAGGGTTACGTTTGTAGTAATCGAATGAGGTCAGCGTTGCGGAATGCGTTACAAAAATCATAACAGATTCGATTAGAGATGAAAACCAGTCCCGCAGATATTTATTCCGTTTCGGTTTCAATTAGGAGAACATTGAACATGATGGGGTTCGAAATATATGCTGCCAGTTCTTATTACGAATTCACGCTGCAAGCATCGTCGCCATTCAGGTCGATGAATGCATGCAAAAATCAATTCACTTATCGTCACCCAAGGACACACATACACGAACATAACACACACAGACACACTCGCAGCGTCAGGCATTCCAATTTCCCGTGTCAAGACCGCTCCACCGCATCTCACACAAACACGAACACACGCACACGCCGACACAATAGCTCTGCGCGATTGAATGAGTGACATAGCCCGAGATAGACACGGACACACCGCCTAGCCAAACATGCAAACATTGCCCGTCGACCGCATGCGCTCGGTTTGCGCGCCCGGCGTTGCTAGGCAATGCGAGTGGGGCCGGAGGCGGTGGAGGCGGGCAGACACGTGCGTTTGTGCGGCGATGGTCGACGACTCGTCGCCTCGTGCCTCGTCGGCAGCGTCGACAGATTGTCAAACCTATTTGTAACTTAATTATCGCGGGCGGTTCGGTCTGCCGTTGGATTGCTGTCCAGGTGCGGATCCGGGGCGATATTTCGGGGGAATCGTTCGATGGTAGATTCAGATTAGGATCAATTTTACAGACAAATACCTTTCTGAAGCGACCGCCAAACATTTTCGAAGCGAATCAACATTGGCAAACAATTCAAAGCGGATCCATGTTAGAAAGCATCTCGTCATTGACCCAGCGAAAATATGTATTTCAATGGTTTCAAAATAAGGACTGTTTCGAGGTCATAACTATAGAGTACGAGTTGAGCTATAGAAATGAAAGAAACTCGAATCAGTTGACTCGAAACAGTTATGGTGGACTATCCAATATACTATTGTGAATGTTTGAAAATTGCTGCATTGTTACAAATTATAGATTTTATAGACGAGTTTGGTGCTACACTTGCATTTGAAGAGTAGCAGGGCTTCGTTACCGGTTTCGGGTTTAAAAGATGACAAAGTAACTCTAGGCCACGTTTAACATCCTTCCTGTGGATCATCGTGTCGAGAAAAACCCAAAAACTTTGACTCACTCCCGAGATTTGAACCCGGGATTTCCCGCTCGTGATGCAAGCACTATATAACCTGCACCACTCAGACGACATCAATGATAAATATTGCACAATATTATTTACTACGAAAATAGGAATAAGTTGTGGTTATTAATCGTATTTTTTATGAAAATGCACCCAAAAACATTGTCGAATGTCATGAAATGTTAGGAAAAACGGCAAGAAATGTAAATATATCGAGACTGTCTATATGATTTCTATGAAATTCATGATTAACGCAAAATCTGTGATGTGAAGATAATTGTTCCAATAAAATGGTTTTTGTAGTGCATACAACCTAGAAATATCCGGCGCCGTTCCATACAAATTAAGAGATTTTAAACAGATTTTTCCAAGTATCTGGACCGCCTGGCCACCCAAAATGCCCACCTGAATCCGCGCCTGGATTGTGTGCGATTCCAGCAAGGCCGAAGCATTGCACGAATTGGGCTCGCACACAAAGCGTGACGACAATGATGCTATGATGGTGTGCCGGTGGTGTTGGCGAGTCCGCGCCCGGAGAGACACACGACATTGACCGCAACATGCGTGTTGGCTGGTGGGTCGGTCGGTCGGTTCGGAGACGGCCTCAAAGCGCCGCCAGGGAAACGTCGTCGTCGCATCGAACCCGAACCGGCGCGGCAGAGTGCTGAGCTGTATTGAATGAACCATAAACAAGTTACGCGACCGAGTCGGCGACGAAGTTGTGGCTCGCAGTGGAGATGATTGAGTCGCCCGAGAGCAATGTGGAGCAGCGACGCCAGCGCATATTGTTCGCGAACAAATAGTTGATTGAATGCGCACAGTAATGTATACAGTTGGTCTAGACTTTTAGATGATGGAATGTCATTTTTTTCACGATCTCAATTCATTTTTAGAGCGATAAAAACGAGACGCATATCTGTATTACACAGCATCACCACATCAATGCCATGGACACATCCGGTTCCGGTGTATGAAAATTCAATCAATTCGACTATGTACACATAGATATCCGGTATTTGAAAGTGCGTCCGAGGGTGTAGTGGCGATTCAAAAATTCAATAAAATACGGACGAGAGATTTAGTTACGATATCAGCTCAACCGGATACAATGCGGTTCATGAGAACAGTTCGAAAAGCTCATACTTCAATATAGCTAAATTTAAGTTCAAAATACCTACAATACACGAAACTCTAAATTCCGAATATATTACACACGCGAGCTCTCCAATGAATTCCTGGCATTCAATAATAATGCTTTGTATGTCTGCAATGTATACAGAATATGCGTTAGCTTGGAAGCCAACATATTCAACTGCGAATTTGTATATGAACAATAAACAATTCAAATGAAAAGTCGACTCGCTGGTACGATAGTTCAGTAAAATGTGCGGAATGAACACCAGGGTGAAGCCAAGTCGAAGTTGCGGCATCAATGTGATGTGCTGTGTTTTGCAACAATTTGCACATCAAACTCGCTAGCGAACGGCATGCCAGAACGGTTTGGCAGTGCTGTAGGGACAAACGTACGCAGCACATATCTACAAACACTCACGATCTGAGCGAATTTCCATCTATAAAATGCTCCCATGTGTTCCACCGAGAGCGTTTCACGTATACATATAACATACAAACGTGCGCAAAAAAGTATATTTGATCAACAACATTCTTATATCTCACTTGTATACCACGACGGCATCGCGCAGATGAGCAAATATTGACAAACCAGCGGATCGATGTTCACATGGACACGTAACAAACACCTGTCGACGAACGACCGACGGTGATGATGATGTTGTACACACAAATATCGTTCCCATTTCGCAGAAATATGAAACGCAGCCAAGTTGTGTATTCGTTCGACATGTAACCTACGTCGTGGAGGAATGATTTCCGCGCGCGTTCAATTTGCTACACAACACTGATGACTAGAAAATGTGTATTCTGTCCAATGGATATATTTTCCGCATCCATGTATAGTGTGTTGCAATTTAATTCTGGAGCACTGCATTTGGACCAGACTTCGAATATTAACTTTATTGATTTAAAAAAACGTAGGTTCATTACGGTGACGATCATGGGACTTCACAAATCACAATCTATTTGAAAATCATATTCCCCGGAGAACAGAACCATTGCCGTTATTTTTCAGGTCCCAACTTCTCAGCACCGGAGTAGAAGAAAGCATCGCTCGAACACACACACGCATACGCATATACTGCACACCCTACACACGTGTTAGCGATGGCAAAGTGCAATACACGAGCAAATAATGATGACATATTTATGGACACGGTTAGAGCGTTCTCATTTCTCGCATGGGGGGCGTGCGCAGTGTCTGTATACCGAACAAAACTACCGCAGACTACGCAACTGCAAAGGCACACAGCTGTGTGATTGTGTCTGTGCGCGTGTCGGGTGCATCGTCCCGGGCATCACCGGGCACCGCCGCATTCCTGGGTCGCCGGAGCCCGCACGCACACATGTTGAACCACCAGTTGGCAATTCGAACACACTCGCGCGCGTTTTATGGCAGCATTTTATAGCGATTCAATTTAGAAAATTTAATGAAAACGAACGGGGTGCAATTACGGGCGGATGCCGTGCGTGTGCACGTTACTCGCTGCCATACGCACACTCGCTGGTGTATGCTTTTGTTGCGACCGAGTTCACTGTGCCCGCTTCGTCAAACACAGGCACGCTCACGCGAGCAATAACAACACTCGTGCAACCACACAAAAGTTTGTCATATGCATGAACATTTGCTGACATTAGTTGGAACGCGATGTGCTCTAAAATTTGCCCTAATCTGTTTTATTGCTCGTTAAAAGTTGGTTAACTGTAAATCGAATGGATGAATGTGGGGCACAACAAAAGTCCCAATAATCATTACACATTCTACCACCTCGGACCTGTTGGTGTGTCCTGTTGCCCCGTTTTCTTTCCCAGAACTTATGTACGTAGTAGATGGGGTCGCAAGAACACCCTCGAAAGTGCCGACGAATTTTGAATTATCAACCGCTCCATTGCCGCTCAAGTTCAACTTTGTCCATCGTTGGCGGGTAAATGGAAAGATGAAAAAAGAAAAATGGGATCATTCAATATGTAGCCCAAAAGTTTAGCAGTGTTTAACGCAGTGCTCACTATATGTTCCATGTATTAGTAAATGTATTCCATAAGCGCCTATTTGCACAACCAAAACTCACTTCACTCTGGCAAAAAGCCGGAGTCCAGCTGGGCCAACCACGACTTTGCGTGTGGCTGGCGTAGTGGCTCTCTGTTTCGCTTACTCTATTACACCCCAATGGCAGCAAAACTTTGCGACGACGTACACAAGTTTGATGCAACAAATTAGATCCCAATGGCTCGGATAATATTGCAGAGACTAAAGTAGATGCGCATGTTTGTAAAATGCATATGATGCATTGTCTCTGAACCAAGTTTCTCCGTTTAAATGCGATGTGCAACGAAAATGGGATATTTGATAGCAATACTTGCTGTTGAACTAGACTGCATGAATGTGAACTGAGTGAGTGTATGGAAACACGTGTGTCATGCAATTAATTTAATTACAAGCGAGACAACAAACACAGCCTTGCACAGGAAAATGCGTCAGAAATTTGACACATTGCAGCACACTCTGAGACACCACACATATGTTGACACAAACACGGTCGTTGTTAGGTTACTGATGCAGCCTTTTGGGTATTGTGCGTTGCGCTTCATGGGTTTCCTCCAGTTTCCTGCCTGTAATCATCTAATGGCTTGACGAGTGCAAACACACACTGCACATGCAAAGTGCAAGGTTGTTCGAGCACAACGCACTTGCTCACCCTCGCCGGCTAAGCAAACATGTGCATAAACGAATGTCCTTGACCTGAAGCAGCCGCAGGCTTGCGGAATGTGCAGCGAAAAACGTGCACAACTTTATCGCCAGTCTTGGGTAACGTTTCCCTCACATCTTTTCTACTGTCGACATTCCAAGTTAATAGTCCAGGTGCATTTTTAATTTGTTATTCAACGCAATCGTGAAACATGAAAGAAGGATCAACGGCTCGGCACGTGCGTTCAAATTTACTGACATGCGTCCCGCTGAGACTAGTCTCCATTAGTACACAAATATACGTGGCTGCAGAGTATATAAAGTATACAGTGTATCCATCCGGATAAAGTGTCTGCCGTCAACAACACAGACCGACGCGATGCATCCTCGGGGAGCTTTTCAACAGCTCCGCATGATCAGCCCTGCGCCAGTCAGACGATTGCGAATTCAAACAACGTTCTGGTGTGTATGTGTGTGTGTGTGTGTGTTTGCGTAGCACATTGTTTCCATTCTTGTGTGGCTGGGATTAAAGCGTCGTAAGTTCGAGTGAATCAACTCTTCGTCCTTGTTGTGGCGAATGGAATAATTAATTTATTGCGCTGTCAATACAGAGAACGCCCATTGGCTTGGTAGAAGTCAAGAGCCTCAGTTTCTCAGGAGTTGAATCGGCAACAATACATACCTATGTGTGTTGGTATATTCATATGCGATGTGTTATTTCGAACTCGTTCGCCTGGTACGGACATTTGGCTTCGACAATTACGTAATAATTCCATAATTCAATTCGACATCATTCGTTTTGCTCTTTCTACAGCTAGTCGTGTTTAAATTGTGTACCATATATGCTCTTATTCAACATACTAGATTATTTACCTAATTTCATTTTGTCATTTCGCAGAATCCGAGCTCGTCGTCGCACACAAGGGGTGGAGCACCCTCATCTTTCAGCACCGCCGCCGCCGTCCCCAGTCGTAATACAACAGCGGCTCACTCTCACTCTCTGCCAACCCACTTACATGCGAGCACACATACTATACACACATAGTACATCACATAGTGCGTGTTATCTTAAATGGTTGAACGCTCAGCTGCCGAGCAACTTCTGCTTTCGCCCGCACGGAACGTGCCAGAAATCGTGCTAGATCCGAGCGACAGTTGTTGCACTGCACTGCACTCATACTGCAGCTGCATACCACTGCTACTGTCTGTGTCTGAGAGTATATGGGAGTGGTGTGCATGTGCTGTCTGAGTGGGGTGTACAGTGTATACTAATGTCACAGTAAAATATTTGCACAGTGGCGTCTTGCTAAAAAGAAACGTTTGTTCTGCCCCACACCAGCAGCGAAACGAAGCGAACGTTTTGCAGATTCGCAGCTTGTTGCTGCGTCGGAGAAACGACACGAGCGAGCATCTCGACGGCTGTGGGTGTTAGTGTGTATGTCCGTGTATGTTTGTATAAGTCGGAAAATATCCCCGACTTTATGTGCGCTCCCTCCCACATGTAGAGAAACAATCAGCGTGCGCGACAAGTGCTTGCGGAGTGCGAAATACTTAATAACAATTGCGTGAGCTTAAAGTGATTTGCATTTATTGGTGCGGAGAGTGAGTGATTCATTCGAGTGACACATCATTACCATCGGATGTGCCGTCGTCGTCCGACTTCCTACAAATTGTTTGTCAAAAGTTCGCGCTGGCATCGAGCGCGTATTTGTGCCGTTCGATTCGAATTCATCAACTCGCGAAACCGTTCATCCCGCCGCAGAAGCACCAACCGAACTACCCGGAATTCGTACATTATACGCAGAGACTGTCGACAAATCAGCTGCCAATATGCTGCCGACCAACGTAATGTCGTTTATGAAAAAGGTGAGTGGAAAAAGAATGTTTATTGCATGTCATATACATATGAAATACCGGCTGTACTCCATGTCGGGAATTTAAATCAAATATCACCCAATCAATATCACCCACCCAAACCCAACCCAACCACCTCACACCATTGGCACACGAAACCAGGAGACAGCAATCACACAAGTGTCACGCACGCTCGAGTGGCCCCGACTGGATATTACATTACACACTCTCCGAATATCATCACGCACGCCACACTCGTTTTAATTACTTCGTAATGAGCACATAACGCACGCAATCTGATGCCTCGACACGACGACAGCGGCGTGTCGTCGTCATGTTCGACGAGCGCTTGAGTTTGAGCGATGCTCACCCGGCATTTGGTGTGTCTCCGCCGGTCGTGCCTATATGCATATGCTTAACCCACACTACATTAATGCTTGCGTGCTTGATGGCTTACGTGTAGATAATTACGCCAGCGCACGCAGAACAGCGAAACTTACGCCAATGATCCCATCACACTCTCACACATGTGCTGGGCCTTTTTTAGTGTTCTTGTTCCGATTTTCCGTGTCTGGTGAACTCGACACGTAATCATAGAATGCGGTTTTATTACATTATAGTACATGGCATGAAAAAGTGCACCGCCAAGTGCCAGCAAGAGAGTTATATTATACTGTCAGGTGGGTTATCGTCACTTTAGACGTTTGTTTTCCCATAAGCGGACGTGTGCATGCATCAGCATATTCATAAGTGGAAAGCACACGACCGCACCGGCGCTCATTCAATTTATGCACATTCTACACGCGTGCGGGTTGGGATTTTTCACGCTACGAAGAGATACGCACTGTATCAAACATGCCACATCCAGAGAGGATATGAAAGCGACGCGGGGATCCAGTTCAGTTTCAGTGTGACACGTTACATAACATCACGGCACGGGAAGTATGCGTATTCGCGTTCGCACACACACACGCACACGTGAACATACACACACACTCGCACACCAGGCACTGTGTGTTCATGGATATGGAGGAGTAATATGTTTGCTGCCAAATCGTCTGCGCGTATGAATACATTATGTGTTTGTAAAACTGCGATGGCAAGCATAAAGCATTGTGGCTTTATGAACAGTGCGGGGCATGTGCCCCACATACCCTCAGCGATACATTAGATACCGCAAATACATGTATAAGTATAAGTATATACGACAGGCGTGTGCCATGGAATATAATGGCTAATCTGTCTTTATTCGCAGTTTGAAACCACTGAGCATCGCTCAGAAAAGAACAACGACGTCCTTGTGCCATGGGAAATATGCTAACGATTTCAGAACATAACAAATGTTACAGGCAATTCAATATGACATATTTTATGTGTATGTGATATGCGATAAATAATCTTGCGTTGGCTCATATAATAATTCAACGAGAAAACTAAAACAAGTATTTTCTTCAGATCGCTCATGGAATTATATTTGCGAGTAGCTTAATAGACCGTAATAATAAATAATAACTTTCCATTTGCATCGCAAATAGTGTTGCTCCTCTGAACAAATTTACTGATCCCATCTCAGCATTACGGGTCGGTGTGCGGCATAAACTTTCACGATGGCACAGAGCGGCAGAAAGATACAGTGTATTGCGTTTTCAGATAGGAAATTTCGACAGCGCAGACGCATAAGAACTGCTAAAGTTGAAAGTCGTTTCGAAAACTTTCAACCGTCCAGATCACTTTATGAGCCTTTCTATCGTATATGTTCCACATACACATACATGAGCATGAGCAGAGTAGATGTTCATATATAATGTAGAGTTATGGACAGGATGATGATATATCATTATAACTTTGAGGTTTTGATGACGGTGTGAGAAGAAGCATGTATGCTACACGTTGTATCTTATATCGTCGAACTCGGTGCGATCGAATTTGTTTGTGAATAAATGCTCAACTGTTACAAATCATAATCATACGTATGAATCGGATGTGTCCACCTGGGACGAGCTACATTTATTTATTTGGATCACGTAGATGTTATACACGACAAACGTGTCACATCATTCAAATGTTTAGTGCTTCGTTCTAGTAACGTAGTTCTCGCAGAATCGTCGAGGTCATTTCAATCCACAATGAGATGAGATACTTTGTTTTAACTGAACAAATTGAATGATAGAGAACGAATTAATATTTATCATATGTTCAATTGGATTTCAATTTGAGTAATAATGTGTTTGTATGACATTACCTGAAATATAATTAGGAATTAATTATAATTTACTCATGAGTGGACAATTTTTCCTGTTTTCGTTATCAGGAGCGTAATAAAATAGTGTAATCTTCCATTTCCATTTCCCATTTGTATTATGATAATTGGTTGATGCTATAAGTACTTTCACCATCATAAACTTCGACATCATCGGCATCGAAGTATCATCGATTTATGCTGGTACACCTAATTGCATACACGTTATGTTGCGCATCACTATACTCGTGTACGTCCACATAAGCCTCTCAAATGATGTGGTATAATGAACATGAGATGTAATACTAAAATAACCAAGGTTTCCATATAAAGGCCATGCGAGCGGCGACATTGCACCTGCGTGGGTTGCTGTGCGCGGTTTCCAAGTATATGTAGTTGCGGGTTGATGGGTGTTTAACGTTTGACGCGTCGCACCAAGCATCGTCGCCGCATCGCTGGCGACATCAAGTATTGATGAGCGAAATGGGGTTGCCACACAGGCCGGTGATCTCCATTAGGGCGTCCGCGTCCATACGCAAAGTCAAGTGGCCAACAAATCGACGACATGTGATACAAAAATATCGCAGCGACTTTTCTTCACTTATTACGCGAGTTACGACCGACACGATAAACAGTTTTTCGCATTCAATTCCAGATGGTGGCGCCCGAGGAGAGCACAAACACCGCGTCATCGCAGCACCAGAGCACAGCCACCGACTCCGGCGGAACGTTCGGCAAAATACGACAGACATTGTCTACATCACTGCTGACGGCACAAGACAAAGGTAAACACTTCGTGCATATTGCAGACGAATATATATTTCATACAATGTGTCCGAATTTCACGTGCCACCGTGCCACGTTATCGGTGCTCAGGCATACAGAGTTCAGGTGACGGGGGATGATGGCAGTTGTTTTTAGTGCGTGCGTGTTCATGTGCTGATGCTCGTGCAAAGTGCAAATTAAACCGAACACAAACTTTTCGCTTGGTGTCCAAAAGTTCCGTGCGTAAGCGAATCGCGCGAGCGACAGATCGTTATTTGTTCGAAATTTCGGTAAGCACGCAGCACGTTTTTTCCTCAATCGCTAGAGCTCCGGCAAACAACCAATTTGCATTGCTCTTTGTTTCACGTAATTGGAACGTAACGCCTCAGCGTTGATGTAAACGTTTCCATTATAACGACGCCCTTGCAACCAGCTGTCATCGCCGTCGTCGCCGACGTCGTCGAGTGCATCCGATAGTATTGTGTGTGAAAATGCGCATCTCAGAGATGATTTCATGGAGAATGAGCATTGTCCATTCAACCGTGAATGATGTGTGCATACCAGTAGAGGCGAGCCGGTCATGTCAGTTTTTGCCTTGACTGGCGTCGTCTGTGCGCATCAGCGTCTGCAGCATCGACGCAGGCAACGCAGACGACGTCGCCTCTGACGGAGCGTAAAAGCCCCGTTCGAATAAAATCCGTTTGATGCGCATCTAAATGCTGTGTATACATCATGCGCTGGATGGTTACGAGCAGCTTTGTGTCACCATATCGATTGCTCTTCTGCGTGCAGTCGTCGTCGTCGTGTAGCTTCTCGACACAATCGCATAAACTAAGTGCGTGCGTGTGCGTGCACAAACGTCTATGTCAATACTCGAGTGACACAGCAGTACGACATCTCTCATCTCTCTGATGAAGCACCCGAAGATCATGAAAATATGCTGCAATTGAAACATCAATGATGAAACGTGCCCGCTAACGTTCGTTGCAATGCCCTTTCGTTCCACCCGTGTTCAGTCACCAAAATGTCACCTCGTCCATCGATCATACCGGACGCCGATCCGCTGTCGGCGTCCAGCGAGGCGACGCGCATCGCCCTCGCCGCCGCCGTTGCCGCCGCCACGCAGCAAGCCCAGCAGCAACAGCAGCAGCAGCACACAACGACATCATCGACCATTGGCGGACCAACGTCGGCGGCGGCTCCGTCAAAACCGGAGCCGGGCAAACCGCCGAGCCGGGCGGGTTCCTGTCGAGTGTGCATAAAGTCGTTCAAGCCGCAGGAGTTCAGCAAGACGTGCTTCGAGTGCCAGCAGCGCGTGTGCGAGGACTGTGCCAGCTATAGCAAACTCGATGTCAACGAGGATGCGGTAAGTTGGGTCCGACTTATAATTTGTTGACAATATATACATGAAGGGGTGGGCGCAAGTTGTGGGAAGTTTTGGAAAGTTTAATTAAACTGGAGGAGACGCAATTATGCAATATTTGTTGGTTTTTATATGGATTGGTACAGCTGATTGAACATAATAAATATTGTTATTACTTGTTTAGGATATTCAAATTGATCTCAACTCTTAGCATCAAACGGGAACATTAATTATACATTGTTTTGATATCTTTATCATTCGCAAAACCTTAACAACAATTGCTGTGGCTTTAAGTTGTTTTGGGGCAAACGTAAATGCTTATCTATAAGATGATGATGAAACTAATTGATGAGACCTCGTAGATGATAGAGTAATGTCCATTCAACTGAACTGCATTTTCGAATTGTTGGAACATGCAATATTGTGCGAGAGCTCCGTTCTATTCTCGCATAGTGTTGTGAAAACATGACTAGAAGTGTTCAGTCAAATTCGTGCAAAATTGTGCAAGATCCTGGCTTGATTGCTTATCGGCACTACAATACGTAGCAGGTCTTCGCCTCCTTAGTATGTCAAGAGTAACAGGGCTTCATATCCGATTTCGGGTTTTCCAGTGGCTATGTGGTTAGCACAGCCCTACCCTTGACAGCATTTTACATTCTTCCTTGAATCATCGTTAGAAGCACCCATACCGGGGATTCGAATCCAGGACCTTGCGATCGTGAGGCAGGCACTTTACCCCTACGCCACTCAGACGACCTGTGAAAAATCCTACAAACAACATAAAATTGTCTAGCATCATTTGTCACGAAAGTCTTAGGTGTTTGGATTTTTTTCTTCTTATCTATAACCGAGAATCGCTCTACTCTGAAATGAATTCCAATTCCATCGCAATAAAAGAGTACAATTCTCCATTCCGTACATTCACTCAGAACACCTGGCGATGCAGCGTGTGTCGCCGGAAAATGGCCTCGCGCATCTGCATCCAGCAGGACAGCACCGACTCGATGCTCGAGGTCCCCATGATGGACTCGCTGCAGCGCCGCCACTCGGACGTCAAGCTGGGCTCCAGCAATCTGCAGCTGACCACCACGCAGACGGACTTCGGTCTGGCGCCGCCGCGCAGTCCGGAGCTGCGACGGCACTCGGACGTGTCGCCCGCCTCGCTCAAGGAGCTGGAGAAGCTGAAGGGCGGCAAAACGCCGACCGGCGACGGCTGGGGCAAGGGCCAGAGCGTCGCGCCCAGCCGCTCGAACAGTCCGCCGCGCGGCGGCGCCTTCGATGGGCCGGCGTCGCGCATGGGCTCGAGGCGCTCGTCGCGCGTCGCCCGCCAGCACAGCTACGATGACGACGTGAAGCCGGGCGGGCCGGCGGAGGGCTCGCAGCCGGACCTGGGACTGATGAACATACCGGTGATTCCGCGACGGTGAGTGCGAGCGGATGAGTCATATGTTGCTTTAGTTTCATTTTTTGCATCATCGTTCCACTGCAGTGCCTCCGCCTACGACGTCTTCGCCCCCGGCATTCTCGCCCAGGCCAGTCAAACGGCCATGCAGCAGCAGGCCCAACTGCCCGGCGCTCCGGGCGCCCTCCAGCAGCGTCGCGGCTCCTTCCGCATCACCCAATGCGAGGACGCCATGCAGCTGCAACAGCTGCAGCATCTGCAGCAGCTGCACCAGCAGCATCAGCAGCAGCAGCAACACTCCTCCGCCGCCGGCGCCGACGACAACTCGCCGAGTCCGGATCACGCCAGCAGTCCGGTTCTGCTCATCGACGATTCGGCCAGCCGGATGCGCCGACGCGGCTCCCAGCTGTAGGTTCTAGCTGCTTTGGTTCTGTTCACATTACGATGTATTAAAGTATGCTATACCCTTCATAGGCCCGATCTGGCGGCGTTGCGCGACCGTGGCGCCCTGCCCGCCACGCTGCAGCTGGCGCCGCAATCGTTCCAGCCGCCCGCGCTGGAGGACCTGGAGGCGCCGCGCCGGCAGGGCTCGATGGACGGCGAGGCGATCAAGATCGTCATACACGACGTGGACTCGGGCCCGATATGTGCGTCGAAGCGACGCGTCGTGCTGCGACGCGATCCCACCGATAAGGCGCATCGAAGTGAGTGTGCGCATCATTACTGTTCGTAATCGTTATGTCATTTGTGTTAATTGTATACTGTACGAGAGTCGAACGTTCCTCTCTGCTATCTACTTTAGTATTAATCGTATAATATGTTTCTTTGGCGTTCGTCATCGAAGATATGTTACACACTCACAGTCGTCTCTACGACGTACGTGAACGAGCAAAAAAGCACCACCATCAATAATCCCATCGAGTGTGTACGGACTGTGAGACTGAGAGTGAGCCAATGTCGACGGTGCCATTTGTCTCTGCTCGGCTCATTTGTTCTGATCTAGTCTCGGGTAGTCTCAATCGGATATTATCGCGTCGTCGTCTTCGTCGTCGTTCGACGGTGGCCCTACGACGACGCCATCATCATCGTGACTAGCAGAATATTTTCCGTCCAGCTCCACACTGTACGCCAGCAAACAAACTACCGCTATTATATCGGTTGCGGTGGTGCTGGTGGACTACTACGACTATCCTTTGGCGTACCACACACACACACACACACACTGCGAACACCGAGTGCGGATATTGAACAAACACAACAATTCAATATAAGTGCTGTGCGCCGTTCGATTGGCACCCCGGACCAACACACAGAGGCGACGACGACGCACCCACGCACCAGCGCACACACACACACACACTCGCACATACACATCAACGAAACGCTCCGCTCCACGCCCCCCTTTCACCGCCCTCACCGACCGCCACGACGCAAACACGAGCAGGCGAGCTCGCAACGAACTCGACCAGCATATGCCACAAGCAAGCCAGCCTTCAGCAGCGCTATGTCTTGTTCAGTGGAGCACACTGCACAGAAGAGAGGCAGAGCTGCACAGTACCACCCCCAAATCTATCTATTTATTATTCTATTCAATTTATTGAAGTGGGCTAGCACTCTGCTGCTGCTGCTGCTGCTGCTGTTGCTGCGGCTGTTGGTCGACTGAGCCGAGGAAGCAGCAGCAGCAGCAACAGCAGCAGTGGCTGGGTACGGGTATTATTCGTACACACACCATTATCGGCAAGAGCCTGTGTGCCTGTGTTGTGTGCCGTGTGGCGGCCGGTGCTGTTGATGATGGCGTGGCGCATAGACTGTGTTGCGGTGATGGTAACGACAATGACAGCGACAGCTCCCTGTTTGTGTTCGTAGAGTAGAGCTGTGAGTTAAATCAAGAAACAGCGATATATTGAGATTGGGAGGTAATGAATATATTGAGAACGTATAGAGAAAATCGTTGAAATATGGAAAACTAATACTCTACATTACTCCAAAAATCGAGTGAAAACCCATATCAATACGTTCAATTTCAACATTTCAACATTTCAAATTTATGATAATGATTGTCCAGGTTCGAAATCGAGTACAGCAAATCCACTTTTAGTGCTAAATACAGATGATACATTGCTTACTTTGGAATATAATTAAAACCATTCATTGTAATTTGTTCATAGAAAGTCGAAATGTATCGTGAATCGGAGATATGTCTCTCTCGAATTGCATAATTAGTTTTCTGAAATAAATCAGTCTTTGTTGGAAAAACGATGATTCAAAAGCAAGTCAACTGCAAATTACTGTAGCAAATTACTGATCTGTCGAAATAATATCTTCTGTTTCAAGTTCGTATTGAATCGAATATCTAGAGGCAATATCAATATCATACTGTCGATATCGATTTCGAATCAATATCTGTAAACGATGTGTTGATCTCGCTCGACATCACTTGTGCCGGCTGCGGTGTGCTGTGTTGCGTGTCTTCTGAGTGCGCCGAAGTGGCGCATAGCTTGTTCGGTGTTATTATTATTATTATTATGATTATAGTCTATTTAGCTGCGTGTTGTCCTGCCATCGAACGCGCTGTGGATGACGACCAAGACGACCACGTCGACGACGTCGAGGCGCAGCCCAATGTCGCCAGAGCACGTGCCCGGAAACCATGCTGTGCTGTGCTGTGCTGTGTGTATCGTGCGGTGCGGTGCGGTGCGGGTGTTGGAAATTCAATCGAGTACACCCAACGGAGGCGGCGACGGTGGCCGTGGCCAAAGTGTCGTTGTGCTCGACGAGCAGCAATCCGTGCGATCCAAAACGTGAATTACCATAAGGTGTGCTCGGAATCGCACTAGCCTCCGTGCTAAAAGGGACGTGAAAATAGAGACAAGTAGTTCCGAATTGATGTCGTCGAGGTGTGTGTGTGTGTGTGGTCGGTCGGATGGAGTGCGTGGAGTCGCATCGTGGTCGTTGTGCAATGGCCTACAATGGCCGACGACATCATCCCACCAGCAGGTGGTCCGGCGTCTCTAGTCGGATTGTCGGTTCGAAGTGTTTGGAAAATATGCACTAGAGTGAAACTAAATCCAGTCGAGCGATTGCGTCTCGTCGTCCTCGCCATAACCGCGATTCTCATAAGCATATCAATGCGCGCTCTGCGTCACAGTTTGTTGTCCGTCGTTGTGGGTTGCCAGCGATAGACAAACATGTGTCTAGTGGCATATATGGCGTAGCAGATAGTACATGTGTTCATGTTAAAATGTATGTGAAAAATAGACAACCGTGTATATTCTTCGACACCATACGCACACATACACACAACACACGCAGACACATACAAAAAGCACACCGACGAGGACGAGTGAATGCATCCCATTCAATATGCAACGTAGTATACCGTCGGCGTATAATAGAGACTCGCAGACATCGTCGAGGAGGAGCGAGCGGATGAGCGGTGAATTCGAAAATGGGCTGAATGCCCACCGCCGCCGCCGTTACGGTCGAACGCGCACGAATGTATGTTTGTGGTGAACTTCCCCACGACGACGACGACGACGACGATGATGATGTTCGTCGGCATTTAACCAACATGTTACACTTGAATAATGAACGATGACGACGACGGTGAGCATTGGTTAAGACCGTTCTGCGCTTTGCGGTTTGGCAGCGACTGTGTTGGAGATTTTGTGAACATGGTCAAATGGAAACGTTGCACATGGGTTACAGTGAATTAGGGTGTTCAGTGTGACAGACTGCAATTGACATTGGCAGCTAGCAGCAATATCGCTAACATTCATTTCATTGGTCTACCTTAACAATACGCAATACCATAAAGCAATGTGTTTGCCTCCGAAACAATACCATCGGATAAAGCCCGCACATTTTCCGCACTCGCGCATCGACGTTATAGTACTCTGCGGGCCAATGCTCACGCCGACGCAAAGCCGACAGACGTCATCGACGATTACAAATACACTTACGATTAAAGCGGTCCGACTCATGGTTGGGGGACTGGCGCATGGACACACTGGCGAATAGGCCGTGCAGAGCTGCCAGCGCGCAAAACATGTGTAATCCACTTTAGTGTTGTGCCCGGATTGCACGCACGCCAATCCTGGTCGGGCCCAGCGGCGCGACATTGGCGACATCGGTCGTAATATCGGGGGTGGGTACGATTGCCTCGATGCTGTTGACTACTTGGCTCGAGGTCAACTCGTTTCATACATGTATGATGATGGGGTATAGGCGGCGAACGATTCTCTGGCTGGCGAAGCACATATGCTATGCGATAGAGCATTCTACTAGTAGGTTCTAGTATGTGCTGTACACTGTACACTCTATGTATGTAAAGATACAGTTGTAGTGTAAGCAGGGGAATGATATGCCAAAAAAGTTGAACGAGCTGCCACGTCTGAGATTTTCAACCCATTTAAAAATGGTAAAAAGCAATCGCACGACTATTTACCGGGCTGACTTTTCGACTAACCGAGAGCATGTTTTTCCCAAGATTTGAAAAATAGAGATTAAATAGGCGTTACTTATAAGTTACGCCTCCGGTCGATGGTGTCTGAGACCTACCAATCAAACCTAATAATTAAATAAATACGAAATAAGTATTATTCGTGCTCAATAAAACGAACAAAACAATTTAAAACAAAGAAATATTATATCAACGCCTCTATTGGTTCTGCGTGGGAAAAATAAACTTGCCATTGCCTCTCCTTCAAACTTACCCCAACTTACCGTACATATCCTATCTACCCATCGAGCATTGGGATGTGTGCGAGCGGCATGTGGAATGGTATTTAGGTCAATCTCGTCGTTTAGCGCGATCCTGAATTCTCAAATTATATATGCACATTACACTACACATTGCACGACACATATTAATACCATAAGTACACGCGACCATACAAACCCACACATACATGGATGATTCGCGGTGTCCGTGGTTCACTCATCAGACATCGTATCCATATTGTTTCAGCTCGCGGCTACGGAATGCGCGTGGTGGGTGGCAAAACTGGTGCGGATGGCCGACTGTTCGCGTACATCGTGTGGACTGTGCCCGGTGGCCCGGCGGAAAAAGGCGGCCTGCAACAGGGCGACAAGGTAAGCAAGTACTTTCATACATTTAGACTGTTGGTGGAGAAACATGAGTTCAGTAAATTCGTATCACTAGACAAAAACAATCAAGATAATAGTTATTAGTTGAAATAATAGTTTCACTTTATCGTCATTTTAATATTATGAATATTCAGATTCTTACTTGATAAGAGAATATCAACTATAGCTACCACGCGTTTTGGACTCCATGATAGCTTAACAACCCCGCGCAGATATTTCACACGAATAGCAGCATATCTGTCTCAAATTTACTATAAATATAATGATAGTTTCAATATTGATTGTAGAATTGTATAGTTGAGTTCGAACATATATGTATGTACATCCGCCACACCAACCACTCGGGAATTATATGTGTTAGTGTGAAGAGCAGAATGTTAACACTATTCGCGTTCTCGAACCCTCAGATTCTCGAGTGGAATAGTGTTTCGCTGATCGATCGCAGTTTCGAGGAGGTGTGCTCGATAATGGACCGCACCGGCGATGTTATCGAGCTGCTGGTCGAGCATGCGACCGACTTTCGCATGTGCGATTTGCTGGACGAGCACGGCGGGCCCGGTGGCGGAGGTGGAGGCGGCGGTGGCGGAGGCGGTGGTATCGGAGCGGGCAGCAGCAACATCCATCAGAGCGGACCGCGCAAGTCCGGCGACGGCGTGGTCGGATTGGGTCTGGTTCCAGGTGAGTGGATTGGTTCGGTTCGTTTTCGGTTCGATTTGTGTGTTCGAGTGTTCATCGCAGATAGCGAACACAATGCGCTATTGTCCCATTCGCCCGAAAGAGCGGGTAATTTCCGAATGTAATGTGTGTGTGTCGGGTTTTTTTTCTCGTCCGTAGACACTGAATCAACCGATAAATCACCATCGTCGCCGACACGACGGAAACTGCCGAAAACACCGGTATAAAATGAATGTCATATGTCTACCCAAATCTCGTTTGTTATTATATTTATTTAGACGTAACATTACGTACACATACATTCAAACACGCACACACACACTCCGACCATATTAGTCCGTACAAAAGCATAACCGAATCATACATCAACTCTCGCCACAATCTTCTACTAAACACACACACACACGCGAACACGCATTCTGCAACATGTGCACACAAGTCAAACACGCAAACACAGAACACTTTATTTTGCATTTAAATTGAATTCGTATACGAGCGCGCCATTCTTCAACAATGTTTGCAATGTTCAGCATAGTCTCATTTTGTTGGAATTCTGATGCTTTTTGGGCAACTAAGTTTGCCGTTTATCTCTCGTGATGCGCGAAGAATTTCAAGAACAATTACGATAGTTGGCGTGCATTGTTCTCCTCCTAAATCACTGAATAATATATTCATTCACTTAGTTCGTCCTGTTGTCGAATAGTCCAGAATGTTATAAATTGATTCAACTTGCTTAGCAGTTCAGTTTATCCATCAAATAGGAATATCGCTTGAAATTGCTTTATTTAGAATAATACAAATTCAACCATTATTATATATTCATGCATAAAACCCACGATTATTACAACATTATTTATGCGCATGATGGTTTATACGCACCAACCAAGCAACCCAACAGGTTGTTGGTTTTATTGATCCGAAGTGGGGTGGAATTGACTTGATCCACATCCGCTCGCATACATGCTTGATTATATATATATTTGGCAATGGTATGCAAAGCGAGCATTAGAAATGCCTCGAAGTCAAATTAATATTTCAGAAATGCAAATTCAGAACGAAATATCTGGAACGAAGCTGGTCTAGACGCTATTAAATCGCTGATAAACGCAGGCATACAGAATAACCTACAGTAAAAGACGACTGGTCAACCATTTGTTGAAACATGAAACACAATAAAGTGTCGATAAAATCTATCTCTTCCATTTATACATTTCTAATTATTTCAACTGTTAGATTTATTTGCGTTCATACAAACAATATATTATAATATAGAAAAAGCGATAAAAATATGATATATAAATATAACATTTGACAACAAACAGGCGAAAAATCAATATTACAGAAACCGTTTATTGTTATGTGTGTAGTAGTGTTGTAGAGTTGTATAGATGTGAACATGACCATATCTATCCCCTATTAACCGGTGTTGTTATCTCATAATAGTGTCAAAGTACTACTTGTAAATTTGTACACTAACAAAACGCTAATGCTGGGAATATCGTGTACAGAATTGAGTAATGTGTTGAGTATCATGTCGCGGTTAGAATCACTTGTAACCAGATTACCATCTTGAAGACAATGGGAATAATTGGTTATTTATGAAACCAGCACTGTTAGGACATGTGCTTTGATATATTTGATCATTTTCGGACGTCGAATTCATTTCAATTGTGTTATTCACTTGCACATTTGTTATTATTTTCTGTTCTATACCTGTAACTGACTTGTTTCATTGAATTATAATCATCAAGACTGCTCTTCCGACAATATTTCCAAATATACACATGCTCCTGGCGATTATACCGTTAGTCGTTATAAGTATAAGCATCACTCAGATAAAGCCTAAATAAATGTTGTTTGATTGAATTGTCAACTGTTTGATTGACCGAATGATCGGTTCAACATGCAAACTGTATAACTCATGTCAGTTGGGACTCGCTTGTTTGTTGTTAAAGCCGGTAGTTTTTGGATTACACATTTCGCGGCAAAATTGTAATCTTTACACGAAGCACTAGATGGTATCCAGATATTAGTGAACATACCCTCATAAAATACTACTATATTGTAGAAACCCAACAAATAAACACAATATGTCTGTACATTCTCCAATCAAGACTCCACTTTCTAAATATGAGTCCCTCAAACCACGAATGTACTAATTGTTTACGAGGTTGTCTGAAGCCAACATGTAGTTTTAGTTGTAAGGATGCATCTATAACAAAACTACTTATACTCAACATTCTATATTATAATACAGAATCTAAAAATATACAACTCGATACAATCAATAAAAGGAGGAAGAATATTATTGCCAACATTTTCATCCCATTCGTTTGATTTCTTCGATTGCAATCCAAATTGTCGATCAACATTTAGGTAACTAACAATTTTGATATAAATCATTAGACTAAATTCGCACCGATCTTTGCTTGACTATAAGTATGTATGATGGATGTGTGTGCGCGCGCGGAAGTGCTTCGTGGAATGCAATTTATCCAAATGTTGTACATATTTATGCTATTATTCCTAAACTTTGCAATAATGCATATATAGCTAGAACGACAATGTTGATATGATATTGGATACCTATGTATATTTCGAATGCGCCCGTTTTGTTCTTATTTTAATGAGTAATGTAGTCTTTTATATAATATAACACCCACATGATCACACTACATATTGTATTTTTCATTATTAGTGTACCCACACAAACGTCTACCAACCCGAAATGAACAATTTTACATCAATAAGATTTAGTCGTAGTTGTGCACACACGTCTAAAATATGTCAATAATCTCCAACTTTCAAACTACATTAACATGTATTATATTACAAACATATGAGCCATCCCAGCTGGCACGAGTTATGCTACATTGTACAAAAAAATGTGCTTGCAATGTCCGTTTTCCATTAACGCGTTAAAAACAACTATGTAAATACGGAATTTTCCATAGATGCGAAGTGCAATACCTTTAGTTTCCAAGATACATATACGAACACGGCCAGAAACCATTGAACAGACTAAAATGTCCGCTCACAATCAGCGCATGATTAATACAAGTTTCTGCATGCCTTCCATTACTGAGTGGCGTTCTCATAACGAATTGCATGCGTTTTACCAACCACAATTCCACATAAAATGGTCGTTCACAAGCCTGAATTGAACGCACCGCGCATTCTGCATATTCCGATTAGCTTTGCATGCCGGAACCAACTGTCAGTCGTACACTTGATTGATATAGCCATTTTCGCCCAACTGCAAATCGTCAAGGAACAACTCGCCCGCGAACGCACCGTCACCGGACGCATCCAGCTGCAGTGCTGGTACCACAGCGATCGCCTCGAACTGGTCGTCTCGCTGATGGCCGGCGACGATCTGGTGCCGCGTGACGACAGCGCGGGCTTCGGCAATCTGCCCGAGGCGTTCGCCAAAGTCAACCTGCTGCCGTACGTAGAAACACATTCATCACATATCTTGAAATTCAAACTTGAGTACCTATTTCTCACGAATCGATAAGGAAATCGATAAGGGACGCTTGAACTACGTCGTGAACGTATAACGTACATCATGGTATATCGACTCAACGAAATCAAATCAAATTCTAAGTTGTGCTATTTATTCCCAAAGATGGACCGCTTCTAATAAACACCGATAAACTGTGATCTCTACCTCTTGCCCACTCACGCTTAACCGCACAGCTCCACCGCCGAACCCATCCAGACCGAGGTCTCCGCACCCAGTCTCGGTCCCATCTGGAACTCGACCATCACGTTCAACAACGTGCGACCCGATACGCTGATGGACCGCGTCATCGAGTGCTCGCTGTGGGACCTGATGCCGCACACCGAGTCCGTCTACATGGGCGAGTGCCGCGTCGAGCTGCAGCGCGCCTTCCAGGACGACCAGGCCTGCTGGTACCGGCTCGACGATCCGCACAGCAAGCGCGCCGCCTCGATGCTCGCCAGCCGCTCGCCCAGCGTGTCGCCGCGCAGCTCGTTCAGCGTGGCCGCCGACGGCGGCTGCCGCATGCAGCCGCGCCCATCGGTCCACCACCACTCGCAGCCGCAGCAGTACTATCTGAATCGCTCCAGCTCGGAGGACGTGGACTCGATCGGCGACGGGCAGACGCTGCTGCATCCGGACCACGCGTGGGCGGGCGGCTCGCGGCGCGGCTCCTCGCAGTCCGAGACGCTCGAGGCGGAGGTGTATCAGCTGAGCAAGGACTTTTCGCGCTCGCTGCCCGGCTCGCGTCGCTCGTCGTTTCAGGACCGCGAGCAGCAGGCCGCCGAGGCGGCGGCGCTGCTGGCCGCCGGCGGCGGTGGTGGTCCGAGCGGATGCGGCAGCGGCAACAATACGCCGCCGGCAACGGCGGTGTACTTGGCCGGCGGGCGGCGGCGCTCGTCGGCCACGCGTCGCGATCCGGATGAGATTTTGAAGGCGCTGAAGTCGGCGAAGGGCGAGTTGGGGCGGGCGATGAGCCTGCAGGCGGCGGCCGAGTTGAAGAGGGCGCCGAGTGCGAGGCGTAAGTATCGTGGTGTGATTGAGGATTGAGTGAGGTGTGTGAGCGAGTGTGAAAGTAAGAATTCGCATGGACCAGGGAGAATCGTCATCAGGATGTTAAAGTCATTTTTTTGTTGATGTTTCGAAGTCAAGTTCAAGTTTTCGAAGTCAAGTGCACATGTTTTGCATCGGATAAAAAATGATGAACAAACGAGAGAGACTCGCAACGTCATACCTGCTTTGCGCTGATTTTTCAAAAGAAATTCTACGTCATCTTTCATTGTCGTTTCCGACACTAGCTTTGAACAAAATGATACGTCACGTCAAAGTCTAGCTTGCATAAAGTTCGTTCCAACAGTTTTATTTCAAATTAATTAAGTTCTCAAGTTCATGCGAATACTTGCTATCAAAACTGGAATGAGGCTGTCCAAATATACCCTGTATACATTTTCTGAATTTCCGTTTTCAGTATGGGATTTCTACTAAATGTCCCACCCCACGCCCGTCTACTACTTGTCCAACAAATTCTACCACCTCTAATACTACTATAACTAAGCACAGAATTTCCTATTATGCGTTGATTCGTTTGCACGCTTTGCTCAAATTTCCCTCGACTGCTTGCATAGTACGTCTCTTGCTATATTCGTAGTTCCGATGAATCCCATTGACGGATGGTAAGCGCCATACTAATTAGAGTTATAGTCAAGGCCCGGAAGTTAGAGGAAAATCACAATATTTTCTGTTCATCATATAGAACATTTGTAACCACGATTAAGCGTCACGTTTCCGTACGTTCGAAATAAACCTCACTTTATTTCCCATGTTTTACCCTTTTCGCTCTTTTTTAAAAATATATGTTCATATGAATTAGCTACTGGTCAATGTTCAACTTTTTTAGGCCCTTAAGTTCCGGGCCTTGGTCATAGTAATACCTTCACTCTATAGACTGCTAAACGTTCATCATTGTGTAGGAACAATGTATCCAAATTTGCATCCCCCAACCGACGAATCGATACAATAGCCCGTAGTGCGCATTACATTCCATAGAATTCTAGCAATTCGATCTGGTTCGCATTCGGTTTTAATGAGCACTAACCGCAATATGCCACCGCCAGGCTCCAGTTTCATGCGCAAGGAGAGCATCGTCGATCCGCACCCGGCCGAGCTCGGCTACATCGTCAACCACGTCGAGACGCTGCCCTCGGATGACGAGGGCGAACTGGCGCGACGCATGTCGAACGCCTCGTCGACGCAACGCTGGCGCGGCTCCGGCTCGTTGCGCCAGTCGCGCAACTCGATCGTGGCGCCGCTTTCAGCTCTCGACTCGCAGGTCGTGCTCGGTCCCGGACAGGTGCAGCCGAAGGGCTACCGTTTGACATCGGAGCGCTACGGCGAGCTAAAGTTGAGCGTGTGCAAGGTGAAGGGGACGGTTGATGTGGAGGTAAGTGGCGAGCCGATGATTTTGGCGCGAGTGCGCGAGTGCGCGGAGTCTGATGGTAATCGTCTGGTCGTTTTTTATTTCTTCAGATAATAAGTGCGCGCAACATCGTTGGCGAAGACAGTGTGAATATGCCCGACACCTATGTGAAGTGCTACATGCGCGATGGTGACCGTTTGCGCCAGAAGAAGAAGACGGGCATCGTGCGCAACTCAGCTGAGCCGGTGTATCAGCAGTCGTTGAAATATAAGGTAATATACATAAATTGAACAGTTGGACAAATGTCTCCGTAATTTCACGCCCGATTATATTTTTAGCGTTCGTTCGATTGTTCGTTTTTCTATCATAAACAATTTGGTCTTCATGAATATTAATACCCTAGCTCATTAATTTAAAACGTACACGAAATCGATATCGTTTTGTAGGGAAAATAATAGTCACGCAAAAGGTATTTCTTATGAAGAACTCAGCCACAGGCAAGACTTTAATTCAACGATATTTCTGAATTATGGACGCTTATTATTATAGAAGCATTTTCATGTCAAATTGATGAGCTAGACTAGTATATGAATCACCAGAATTTCACTAACATTGATATAATCAGAATGAGAATTAAATTTGGATAACGTACAATTGGTCTATTGCATCATCATCATCTACATCCATTAACCACATGAAGGAGTGTTGGGCGCTATTTGAAATACGAAACTTTTTACAGGTTCGTTACTGTTGATATGCACCAGTATTTCAACACGACAAGTTTCACTCAAATAGGCTGTTTTAACTAGAACGAGAGCAGCGCCTAACTTCACTAAAAGGATGATAACAGTCAAAGCAACATTTACGTGTCTGCTTTACTCGGGCACAGTGAGCTCTTTGAGAACTAATTGTTCTGGTGCATAGAAATCCGTCTATTACTCCTTACTACTTACACAGTTCCCTGTTTTGACGACGCGTTTTTTTTAACTCGAGGTTTCGTTTTCGGGGATTCGAACCACCGATTTGAGATTCCAAAACACGACTACGCTACCCAAACTACCATCGCATCGCTATTGCATGCAGACCAACATAAATTGAGAAACATCTGATCGCCCAACCTGTATTTATCATGGCTGTAAATTCAATCTTACACGCATAATATTCATAATATTTATATTGTACCAACCAGACCGGCGATCTGCTCGGCCGCAACCTGGTGATCATGGTGTGGCAGAAGGGCACCGGTTTCGTGCAGAATTCGGGACTCGGCGGTGCCGAGCTATCGATTGCCAAAATGACGATGGTCGGCAATCGCTGTGGCGGTTGGTATCCGCTGTTTCCGATGCATTCGCTCGGCATCGATACGCAGCCATCTCCATGACCGGACTGGGAGCGAACCGGCGACGATGGCGGATTCATGGCGGCCATGAGTTGCGGATATGATTGCGGTGTGGATTCCGCACCGCATTACTTGACGACTCAATTGCTCGCTGTTTAGGCGAGCATTTTTCGGTTTGTAACATTAGTGTAGTTGGAAGAATATCGATATAATTATTGTTAATTGTGACAAACAATACAAATCACTCAGCACGAAATATTGTGTGTGCAAAGAACGACATTGGGTTTCGGCGACCAACAAAAATAACTTATAACGACAAATATAAATTGAAACGAATCACCAAAACCTCAACAATAATACCGAGTAAAATGTATGAAACAACTCTGTTAGAGAGAGAGAGAGAGCACACATTAAATTATGTGGCGGCACAGGCTAACCAAAATGAAGTATTCTACCCAAATCTGTACATAAACATACAGTCCCATACGGACAAATTCGTTTCCAAATTGCTCTGGCCTGACAAATCCTATCCAAACACCCGAAAATACTACGCACACACTCACAAACATACTATAGTATACAAAACATACTAGTAATATACTAGAGAAAACGAAACAATCACAAGCGCGCCGCCAACGGGCCAGCAGACATTGCGAAAGGGAAATTAATGGTTTCTTGCCTGTTTTCGTTTCGCGTTGACCACCGCCGAAACACCCTTCTTTCGCACCCACAATCTTCTTGGAGTATAGTGGCGCCAACACATTTTCGTGACATGCTCGCGCGCGTGCGCACGCAAATTCGACCCACTCTATCGAATCGGTCGAACGCTTTTCCGGCTGTTTGTTCTGTGCGGCGGTTGTGTGTTTATGCAACAACGTATCCACTTATATACGGCCTAATATGCATATAGCAACACATGTACACCTATCTGAATATTCTAGGCATCAAATTATACACATTTCATTCGAATTCTGTCTAGTCAGAGATAATATATAACTATATCTTCTATACTATATTATAATGAAACATGGCGAGTGAAAAACAGTTTGTTTTCTTGTTCGAAGAGTTCTACTTTTAGAGAAACAAATACGTACTAAATATTATATCTATACAATATCTATCCTGAGACAATCGCGAACTATATGTATGTATGTAGGCATATAAATAAGACTAAACACCAGGTACACGTGTTATAGTATGTGAAACATTAGAACTTCATTGTTATAAAATAAAGGTGTTAAAGACACAAAACACATATTAGAAATTATCGCTATTTTGTCGCTGAATTCGAATGTAATATATAGTTTATTTAAACAAATAATTGAACAAATGGACATTTACACCGAATAATTAGATGTACGATTTTTTATGTGCATCATCAATCACCACGCACAAGTTTGAATGTTTAAAGGACAACGATAATATTATTCAATACTCGAGTTTTGTTCATTTACAAAAATACTGCATTTTCTGACGACACACTTTATATTTTTGGCGGCCTATAAAGTAAGGAGCACATTCACATGAACGTTCTCTACTCAACATATTCAGACAACAAACACGCGATATCGAAACAGATTTTCCTCACATTATCTCGACACATGTTGATTGAAATACACTTCAAAGGGTACAATAATCCGCATGTGAAAAATAGAGACACCTAATACACAATATATTTTGTAAAACATCTCTTCGAGCACCAATCCTGCTGCACACACCGAATAACAAAACTAATTGAATAGCTGCTGTGGGTATGAAGCCAAGAAACACCAAGAAACAGTAAAACAAAACACCATATCTGATTATAAAGTTGTTGGCAGAATACTGCTGAACACAATGGAAACCACCAATATATAAATTACACCGATGTAAATGACTATTATCCAAATATGATAGCGCGCACACACCAACCATCATGTCAAATATCTCATGTCTTATATATTTATCAACGTTATGCCATTAATTTTTGTTTATAGTGCTGAGGAGTGGACGATACTTATTACCAAATGAGAGGACACTGTCACTGAATGCCACTACGGTCTCTGTGCCAGACCGAACACACTATATGTAAAAAATTACAATAGTAAATCGTTCGACCTTCTACACATAAAAAAACATCTTGAAAATAGGTCAATATGAATATAACATGACGGTTGGTGTGTGCGCGCTATAATATACAGATCTAAATTTAGAATCATTTTCTGCAACGGACACAAAATAATGTATGATGAAAATTATATTGAATGAATATGAAATATACGTAAATGTTAGATTGAACGGAAGTGTCATTATGAAGGTCTACCAGTATGTGTAACGAGAGCGTGTTCTCAACGTGCATGTTTGATCCCAAAATCCTGGATGATATTGTATATACAAAAATGTCCATGAAATCATCTATTTGGAATTTGGAAATATGACCACGGCTGTCGGCAATAATTGTGGAAAGGATAAAACCTGCACGATGTGCATCAAAGCATATCGTGCGTGACACAAGAATGACATGAATGTATTATTTGCTCATTATTTCACAAACATTCTAACGCGAACCGTCGACGAAATACAAACGAATGCAAGCATTTCAAGAGCGTTGCTGATTATAAGCTCGACTTTGGGCAGCTCTAATTTTATAATGGCCGAAGTGGAGCGAAGCGAACAACCATATGCAATAACTTTTTAAGTGCAACGAAGTTCGCTGGGCCGGCTATTAATGAATAACAACTTCCGGTCTCGTGCATCTCAAAATATCTTTAATTCCACAATAGTTGTAAAAATATAATTTCAAAAAATGAGTATACGTTACTTTACTTACACGCAAATGCAGCATTGAACATAAAACATCGCATATCACTCGTGCAGCTAACTTCACTCGGATATATGATTGAAATTAATTGAAGCAGTGATGACAAACCATTAAACTGCTATACAAATCTAGATTTTGTTTTTATATATATAACACGAAGTAGATGGAGGCGCTGCTAGCGAGATCTACATATAAACTGATGGTGCACTGTGTTCATGTTGTTGTTGTCTCTCTGTGATTGTGTGAGTGTGTGCGCCGGAGTGCGTCTATTTTGTATGCGTTTAACAGTTGTTTGACAGTTTTGATTGCCCAATTGAGTTCCATGACAGATCACCCAAAAAACAATTGATTAGTTCGTGATATATAATCAAAACCTTATTTAGCAAATTTTTATTTTTTAATAATATTTTCGAAAATATATCTATATTATCTTCATAACGATGATATACAACATCTACATCACAAATATATCACAATAACCATATATTCATTTTTTAGCTTATTTCTTGGGTTTCAAACATTCTGCGCCAACATCAACACTGTTTGTTTGTGTTTCGATTGTTGACGTCCAAGCATCTGATTTCGATACGTATATTGCGCGTTGAACCTCGCATCTTGCAGCTGCCTGTCCTGAATTTGCCTAGTTTTCCGTCCCAAAATAAACCCAAACCCACCTGTTCGGCGGCCGCCCTACCCACCACTCTCCTCCACCAACGCACCAACGCACCCCGGCCGCCACCATGGGCAAAGGCTTCAACAACTACATGTGCAAGAAGTTCTTCCATCCAGCCTCGCGCGACAACCTCAAGCGCGTCTGGATGGCCGAACAGCAGACCGAGGCCTACAAGAAGAAACAGGAGGAACTGCGCGCCCAGTACGAGAAGGAGCAGGATCTGCACGACAACAAGGCGCTGCTCAGCAAGGACAGCAAGGACAAGCTGAGCGTCAACTTCATGTACGAGCCGCCGCCGGGCGTGCGCAAGGAGCGCGAGCGCGACGACCACGAGCCGGCCGACTTCAAGTTCGAGTGGCAGCGCCAGTACAATGCGCCGCGCGAGAGCTACTGCAAGGGCGACACCGAGATCCGCGACCAGCCGTTCGGCATCCAGGTGCGCAACGTGCGCTGCATCAAGTGCCACAAGTGGGGCCACATCAACACCGACAAGGAGTGCACCATGTACAGTGTGTCGATGAGCGAGGCGCGCAAACTGCACGCCGAGGCGGAGGCCGTTCAGCTGCTGTCCAAGGGCGAACTGGAGCAGCAGATGGCCGACGATGGGCTGGCGATGAAGCGCGGCGCACAGGAGCTGCAGCACTTTCAGCAGCCGGGCCGACTGCACCAGCTGCTGCCGGAGGGCGATGAGGCTGGAAAGGGGCAACAGCGGATGGGTGGAGGGGACGAGGAAGTGGCGAGTGCTGGCGACTTGGCTCAGCAGCCCGAATCGGAGTTTTTGCGTGCGTTGTCGACGAAGCAGAAACGCAAGTTGTTGCGCAAGCTGCAGAAGATTGAGAAGCTGAAGCGGCGCGAGGGGCGCAAGATGAGGGAGAAGGGAGGCGCGTCGAAGAAGTCGAAGCGGAAGCGAAAGCACTCGGCGGGTTCGTCTTCTGCCTCGTCGGAATCCGAGTCCGATTCGTCTTCATCGTCCGAATCCGAACCCGAGAAAGATGTCAAACGCAAGAAGAGCAAGAAGTCGAAGACGAAGGCACACGACAAGGAATCGACCAAGGAGGTGGAGAAGAAATCGCGCCACAACGACAGCGATGAGAAGCAGCGACGCAGGGACAAGGAGCATCGCCGCCGATCACGTTCGAGGTCGCGTTCGCCGCAGCGAGAGGCGAAAAGCCGACGCGACCGATCGACGAGTCGCGAGCGGAATGGTCGCGATCGGAACAAGGAGCGAAGCAGTCGACGATAGGACGACCGGATTTCGTCGTAGATTATATTGTAAGCGTTTGTGGTGTATACATTTTAGGAAAATATATACATTTCTTGATGGTCAATCGATTAATTTTGCTTCAGCTGATAGCTGACTTCAATCATCCGCTTTGGTGGAACTGAATTGATGTCCCTCTTGGGAATTTGATTGCACTTTTGAGTGAGCTTCGTTTTTGGGATCGGATTTGACGCGTTTTTCGAATGATGTGGCTTCGATTTGACCAATCGGACAGGTTTGGGTCGTTCATCAGCCACTTTATCGGTAGTATTCTGAGAGTTGTTGCAATAAGAAACTGCCAAATCGGCCGTTTCTCGAACTTTGTTCAGAAGTTTAAACAAATCGCGTTGGGAGTGGCACAGATCACGTAAATGTTGGTCCAGGTTTTCGTTCGCTTGAGAATTGTTGTCCAGACAGACAAATTTGTCGTTGAATCGAATCAGATGTTCGTTGAGGTGCTGAATCTCCTTGCGAACACTGGAAAGGTTTCTATTTCTGTCGATCAAATGTGGAAGAGGTTTAGTTTGTAAATTCAGAAGGATTATTGCGATTGTATCTTACGTAATTGTACGCAAGAGAGTAAAAGTAAAGGCGAACACAACTAACGGCGTCCAATAGCTCCAGTAGTCTTGGTCGCTTTGAGGATGCACCATCTTTACTTCTTGGACCGGCGACTCCGTTCGATTCTCCGCCGGCTGATCTCTGCACACTTTCTCCGGTGGGCTGCTGATCACAAACACATTGCTCACAATATTACAAGGTCGGTCAAACGATGGTTGCGGCTCCGGCGTCGCTTGGCGCGCATAATGCGGCCCATCGTCAGGTGTCGCTTCGCCCAGCGCAGCGCACGTTGCCCAACTGAAAAAGCACAGGCCCACCCAAGCGACCAGACCCATGGCGAGCAGCAGTTTGCAATGAATATCCGGGCTATGCATATTTTTTGGTTTTGATATTTTTGTCGTTGCTGCAACTGCTGCTGCATCGGATTTCCTTTGACACACAGCGCGCGAAACGCGAACGAAATTCGGTGAACTTTGCTCACAGAGTGCTTTCGTCGATTGTGTGTATATCGATTAAATATCGTCCAAAAATTCGAATAGTACCGGAAATCACTCAGCGCTGCACATTCGAACGAATTTGTACATACGCAATTGGGCACCATAGCAACGTCGTCAAGTGAACATCAACAAATGCACGCGTGCGTGAAAACTCAGCAGCATTTTGAACGTCGGACGAGAACCGCCAGCAACACGTCAATCGCACACACACGAAAGCGAATCGCGCTCGCTGACACCGAGATCCGAACGACGACGACGACGGCATTTTCTTTATTATTTATTTTTGTGTTCCTTCTGCGCCGCGCGATACTCCTCCAAGGTCTTGATGGATTCACCCAACGGCGGATGCGGAAACGGCGGGTAAGCAAGCGCCGCTCTACTGCCAAAACACACCGCATAACATTTGCCATCACACTCCCTCCGCGCGCAGTCTCAGCGGCAAGAGCTTCGACAGTTTCTGCACCAGCAAGTCGGGCTGCTCCGCCGCCACGTCGGTCGCCGGCAGCGCCTTGCTCAGCATGTACCGCCGCAAGCCGGCGCGCTCGACGCTCGCCAATGGCGGCGGTGCCGGCGAGGTGCGTCAGCGCGTCCTCTCCGCCCGGCTGCATCGCATCCGCAGCTTCCAGAACCAGCTGGGCGACGCGCAGAACCACATTGCCGAGCTGCAGAACGAGAACCGTCTGCTGCGCTCGCTGCAGAAGCGCCAGGACCTGGCGCTGGCCAAGTACGAGAGCACCGGCGCCGAGCTGCCGCAGCTGCTGCACTCGCATGCGGAGGAGATCCGGATGTGGCAGGCGCGCGTGCGCCTGCTGCAGACGCAGAACAAGGAGCTGGTGCAGCGGCTGAAGCAGAAGGACTTTGCGGTGCTGTCGCTGACCGACCAGAACAAGCATCTGCAGCAGCTGAATAGCGATCGGCATCTGGAGGAGAGGGAGCGGTTGGCCGAGAGGGTTAGGCAGTTGGAGGTGGTGCTGGTGGAGAAGGACGAAGAGCTGAAGGTGGCGGCGAGGAGGATTCATTTGGAGGCCAAGTCGGCCAAGTCGCAGATGCAGATGGAGCACGGAAAGGTGCGCGAACTGCAGCATAAGTTGGAGCAGCAGCAGTCGGGGACGGTGAGTTTTGGGGGGTCAATGGAATGAGCAATGAAATTACGTTCAATATTATGTCAGTTTTAAATTTCCTATGCTTGATTTTTGAACTAATGAACGACTAACATATACAAATCATCCAACTAGTCCACCAACACGCTGGACTCAACCCATCTTGCTCCGAAATTACGGCCAAGCAAACTGCAGCCACCGAAGAAAATCACATACAAAATAAACGCGCTCGCAACGAAGCCGACAAATGGTAAGAAATCGCAGCTCACCGAGATCTCCGAAAGCAATGCCGCAGCATCAACGTCCAAAACCGCGCAGAAAGTCAAATCGGTGTTCACCATTTCCCAGCGACATTTGCCAGTCAACATCTCGGAGCAACTAATTGTAACTGAATTTGCGAACGTGTGCTGAGAAAACAGCGTCCTTAAACATCCTCTATATTCGCAGGACTTTAGCGACACCATCAAACGAGTTGCGTCCGGCGACAGGAAGCCTACGCCGCTGGCGCACGCGACCGATTCGCTGAGCACCATCGATCTGCAGCTGACCAACTCCGAGTCCAGTCTCAGCGATGCGCCGCCAATCGCGTTGCGTCGTCCGGGCATTTTCGAGCCGCCCGCGGTGCAGCAGCAACAGCAGCAGCGCATCATCGCCAGCCGGGGCAGCATCTTCAGGCCGCCGACGCGCGGCCGACTGTCCGATCTGCAGGAGAACAGCAGCGAGGATTTCGATGCGACGGATGCGTCGATCCGTCGCAAAGAGATGGACACGGAGGCCGAGACGGACCCCGAAACGGACGACGACGACGATGTGGCCGACGAAACGGATGCGACGAACGGTGGCTTCGTCGATGTGGACGAGGATGATGCGTACGACGAGTCTCCCGACTGGGATGACGATGTTTCGTCGCACAGCGATGACAGGGTTGGTGGTTTTGCATTCTGTTGAGAATTTGGCTCCATAATGATAATCCGCAATTTGTTCTTCCGATATGCCGCAGTCTTCCATCAGCGAAGCTACGACATGTGTCAAGTCGCCCATCGACGATCTGGCCCAGATACGTGCCAATAAGCGCACCGAACTGATCAACAGCGAGGCGCTGCTCGACTCGCTCTGCGACAATGCGGCCCAGAAGAAACCGTCCGCTGGCAGTCGCAACGGTTCGGCAACGGCGCCACGAGACGCCAAATCGGCGGCATCGAGCACGTTCAGCTGGTCTGGCTCGGGGCTGGTTAGCCGGCCAGCCGGTCGACTGGCGATGCCGACGCGTTCGCCGCTCGATCCGAAGAAGAAGCAAATGCTGCAGCAGGCTCTGCGCACCATCGACTCCAGCAATTAGAGATGTTTGGCCAATCTTGTTCGTTCGTTGTTCACATGGGCGATGCCAGGTGAAACGCACATTACATAGATCAATAAATTATATTTTATGGGTTTACAGAGAGAAGTGCCTCTGATGAAAGAAATCGAACTAAAATTGTATACCTTATTTTCTGCAAAGCGTTCGACTACGAAACGAAAGTCGAATGAACAACTATTGAAAAGTCTAGACATTCCGTGAATAATTTATAACAATACACATTTAATTGCGTAAAAAACACATCTTCCCATCGACATTTCTACTTGCCACCCTTCTTCTTATACTTCCCGCTCGATCCGCCCGGACCGCCATCATCCTTCTTATGCTTGTCCATCCGACTGATCGTCCGGCACACCTTCTTCTTCAGCTCCTTCTGTTTCCGCAACTTGCGCATCTCGATCGCGTTCTTCTCCGCCTTCAGCTTCAGCCTCCTGTTGTCCGTGTCCGCCCTCTCCTTGTCCTTCTTGGCCGCATAATTCGTCCGGATCATCCTCATCATATTGTCGATCTTCTGCTCGTGCGGCGCCAGCACGACCGCCACGCGACCAGCCTCCAGCGGCGCCTTCGGATCCTTCGGCCCCCGCTTCGGCTTGTCCTTGTACGGCAGCGCCGACTGCAACTGGCGCGGAATCACCAGCGGCTTGAACACCTTCGGCGCCCGCACGATCTCCTTGTACATGCTGTCCTGCTGCGCCTCCGCCCGGATGTTCTGCTCGCGCTTCAGCTGACCGACCGTCTTCATGCCCTGCCATTTGGTCTTCTCCTCCGCCGGCAGCAGCAGCGACGTCACTGGCGCATAATACCGGGGCACATCGACGCGGAACCACGTGCGACAGAACACGATATCCGACAGCAGAATCTTGTCCTCGAACGTCGCTCGGAACGCGCCCTCCGGCTTGTTGTGCGCCTTCTTGATCTGACCTCGGATGCCCGAGACCGTCTTCACCTTGGCGCCCTCGAACTTGGCCACCTCCAGCGCACTGGTGAACATGCCCTTGATGAACGCCGACTTCTTGTAGATCTTCAGCGGCGTGCCGACCAGCTTCAGTTTCTTCATGATCTGCGCCGACTTGTCGATCTCCGTCACGCAGCCGGTGGCGGCGATGCGGAAGCCCAGCCGGCGGATCTCCTCGGCGTTCTGCTGCACCGATTGCACCATCAGGAAGCCGGTGTTCTGCGGCGTGATGGGCCCCCAGAGGGTCATGCTGCACGTCACGTGATTCGGTGTGTACTTCAGGTAGCGGTGCTTCATGTCGTCCTCCACCTTGGCGTAGATGGGGCGCGTCTGGAAGCGGCGCCAGCCCATCGACACGATCACCGGATCGGCGGTCTTGAGGATCTTTTTGTACCAGCGGTGCTTCTTCACCTTGCAGTTCACGTAGCCAATGTTCTCTTCGGTCATGTTCAGGCTGCCGATGAGGATCGGATGGGTGGGGTCGAAGTGCTGCACGAACTCGCACGGGACGTTCTTGAAGCCCAGACGCACGTAGAGACCGGCCCGATGGCCCTCCAGCTGGATGCGCAGGTCATCGTCGAGGCCGGCAAAGATGGTCTTGTTGAGTTCGGCCTGCTTGTTGGCCTCGGCCTTGAGCTCCTCGTAGTGCTGGTGGTCGCCGGTGATGCGGCCCTCGCCGGTGTTGTCGTACTCGGAGTCGAACTGTGCCTTGAGCTTCATCTTCTTGGCCATCAGTTCGGTTTTGTTGAGGTTCTGGTGTTCGACGCGCGAGAAGATGCGTTTCGGGGCGGCGCCGCCATCGGCGGCATCGGCCGGAGTGTCCGGTGCGGCTGGTTTCCCGTCGGCCTGGGGTTTCTTGCCCGCATTGTGCTTCTCGCCCGTCTCCAGGTCCTCGAAGTCGCCGTACACCTCGCTCTCGGCGTCGCTCATGTCGTCCAGCCGCAGCAGCTCCTCGGCGTCCTCGGAGGCGCGCCACTTGCCGGTGACGAAGCAATCCTTGACCAGCTCCTTGTTGTCGTCGCTGAGCCAGTCGCGCTGCTCGGCGCCGTACTGCTCGAACAGACAGCACTCGACCTGGTCGCGCGTCTGTTTCTCCTTGAGCAGCTCGGATTGCTTGGCGGAGACGACCTTGAAGAGACCGCCAATGTCGTCGTCTTCGTCGGCCGATTCGACGGCGGTGCCGCCGTTCAGCAGCTGGGCCTCGCGTTCGGCTTGCTGGCGTTTGTAGCGCTGAGAACGGAATAGAGGGATTGAGCCATGAGTTTGAAAATACAGTTGGTGACAATTGCTTCTTAACAAGAAAATTGTTGACGTTGTGAACCAAATATCTAGAGACTGAGCTGCATTAGTGAACTGAATCTTTTTGTGGATAGTAACTACCAAACGATACTAATTTTCCTGCCGTATATACTGTTACTTTATTTCTGTTATTCGACTGTGCACTTCCTCAGAAGCATTGACATTGGAAGTAATCATGTTACAACATTGCATTCCCCAATTTAGATGGATCGAATTTATATTAATCTATACCTATGAATTTCCTTCATACCTCATCTCGGTGATATGTACAGAACTTCCACTTCCGAAGAGCTGTCGAACATGCGATAGAAAGTTCCATGTTAAAAAACATGTTAATTGCCGCCCAAGCGTTCGGATCGGGGTCACCGCCTGCTCCCCTATCCGCACAACGCACACTTGCACGCATCGCGGTGCTGGCTGTATCGTGCTGATAATAATTATGAAGAGTACACGCGCTCCACCGAGTGTGCCGGTTCCGAGCCGAGAGGCGATTTTATTTTTATGTCACGCGGATTAATATCGCGCGACAAACGCGGCGTCCGCAGCGCTCATGTGTGTAAGTGTGAGTGTGTGTGTGCCGCGCGTGCGCCGAGTGGAGTGCTGCAATGCTGCTGTGCGCACGCACGCACGCACATCACTTCGAATAAGCACACTTCACGCCAGCACGCACGCACGACACTCATATGAATATCATCACACATGCGAACGCGTAAGCGTCCGTGTTTATTCCACCTCTCAGCGCGATTCTCCCCCGTGTGGGTATTAAAGTACTCTCATTAAAAGAAAAAATATATGTCGACGCGCGCAGAAGACACGACAACCGGGATCTGAAAATAGTTTTCAATTCTAACGCGCGCGCGCGCGCTCGCACACTTAAGCTTTTCCATGCGCTCGTGCGTGCGCTCAATGTTCACGCGCATTTTCATCGCCGTCTTATGCGCTCACCTATTTTTGATTTTAATGTGCGCGGGTGCAATCCGTTCCGTGCGTAATGTTTGAGCTGAGAAACACACCCAGAATAATTTTATATCGGAAATATTACGACTGACGGTTGATTCATCGCCCGCCATTTAATTATTATGTTATTTGAAAATGTACCAGCGACCGGGCATCGCGCATCCATTACGGCTATTAGTCCGCATGGTAAATATATAGTTAAGATGTGCGTTAACCGAACCCAAAACACGGTAAAACAAACACACCGACCGACCGACAATCACTTTCGCGCAACCCCATTAGAGTAGTGACCAGCGTGGCAGAACGATGCCATGCCATGTACTACATGGGCTGATGAGTCCCGAGACAAACCAAGGAGGAACAGCATTTAAGAATTTTTCTTAATGCATTACCTAAATGTCATTAGTTTGGATGCCGCTGGAGCTGGATAATATGTGTTATCTGTGGTATGCCCTATCCGAAAAAAAGAATTGGTAATCATTAAAATTATCCTTTATCGACCATTTGAACACCGGGCTTCGACGCGTTAATATGGCAGTTCCTCACCAAAACATCAATAAGTCCTCGAAATAATTTCGGAATTCGGAAAGAATGAATCGTGGAGGTTGCTGATACCCAGAAGTTGAATGACAAATATTTATATAAATCGAACATTCGGTTTTGGGCATGCTAGATCTCTTTGCGAAATTACCAAATAGCATTGATCAATGAGTTAGGCTATGAATTCTGGTCCCATCTATGAATTTAAACGTATTTGGCCCTCAGCTACAAATTAGAATTTCCTAAAGTTAACTGAAGAATTAGGAGCATTTTGCTGTTCCTTCATAGTGTGTCTCGAGACTTCTCCGCCCATGTAGTAGCATGTAGTTAATACGCTCGCGCGTGCATTCCGCGCCTTGACCCTGCGCCTGCGACCAAACCCTTATTTTCGCGTGTACATTGGTTGTTATCGTTTGGACATTCCGTGCGCGTCCGTCCGTCCACGCCCTCGCTCCCGACATTCGGCGAACGGCCAAACGGAACGGCGCGATTGAACTGACTGACCGCAAAATACGCGCCACCGAAGCGGCATGAATCATGTGTCTGGATCGACGAGTGTGGTGTTTCTTATGCATGCATATCTAAATGGCCACCCTCAAATCACCAGCCGAATATTCGATAAACGGATGTAATTAATAGAGGTGCGAGTGTAGTGTGATCATTGGTTCGAGTACATCTATATAGATAAAACTGAATTCCGTTTTGTTTGTTTGTCTGTTTGTTTGTAATGCATGGCCGGCTAAACGGCT